>VUQI01018157.1:1270-11664 GCA_015106735.1 Paratilapia polleni | reverse complement strand
ACACACACACACACACACACACACACACACACACACACACACACACACACACACACACACACACACACACAGACACACTTCATATTGTGCAGACTTGGCTAATTTCGTGCTTGGTACAGGTGATGAGAATGACCCTGTCTACACTGAACTGGCGGAGGCGAGAGATGGTGCGCTGGCTCGTCACCTGTGCTACTGAAGTTGGTGAGTTTGTTTTTCGTACCAAAGGAAATCGTGGCACACACGCACTTTACAGTGCTAATGGTGACAGAGTTATGTCGTGTTATAAAAAGTTAGCATTTCTGTACATTATAACCTGTATATTAATAATGTCTTATGGCCAGAAATTAAACAAAACCCATTCTACATGTCATACGCAAGTTTAAAAGTGAGAGCACTGCAGCAATATCATCATGACTTCTTCTGGCTAAAACCCAGATTTGTTAAGATTAAACGTCAGCATGAAGGATGTCCTGATGTTGGTTAAATTCCTTAGTTGGTCAAGATAGGACTGCGCATTAGTCAGGTGTTACTTTAGTCACCTGACTGTCTAATTTAGTGAAATATATTTAGTGCTTCCAGCGCTGGGGACTATTTCTTTTATTTTTTCTGATCAGCTAAAGGAATTTTAGGTATTTTAACAAGCCTGAACTTAAACACCACAAAAGTGGCACCAAGCTTTGGGGCATACAGTTGTCTATTATCAGTTTGGGTAACATTACTTAAAAGTAACTGTTAGATTACAAGATTACTGCCATTAAAAAGCAATCCTTTACCTTAAAGCATTAACTACTGAGAAAGTAACTGTTAGAGTACTTTTGCATTACCAAAATAAACACTCCTTTGCATTTAGCTTGAGCATGTTGGGTATATGTGTGTAGAATAATGTAGATGTTTCTCTGAATGTACTGACTTTAACTCCTTGCATAGTGAGGTGATACTGGTAGCATATCCTCAACATTATCAGCAACAAGCTTTAACTAAAAGCTAGCTGTTGAGGTTTTGGAGCTATAACATCTGCATCATTCTCCTCCTCAACAGGCCGCTAGTGTTGAGGAGCTGTATTTAGCTTGCAGGTGCAAGCAGGTGTCAGTAGAGCTGACAAACACAACTCTACCTGCCACCTACATTGCTGCTGTGTTTGTGGTTAAATTTTGTATACAGTAGCTGTTATTACTGTTATTTCCATCCATTTTCATCCGCTTATCCTATTCAGGGTCGCGGGTGGGGGCTGGAGCCTATCCCAGCTGCCATAGGGCGAGAGGCGGGGTGCACCCTGGACAGGTCGCCAGTCTGTCCCAGGGCTATCACTGCTATTTATTAATTCAATTCAATTCAATTCAATTTTATTTATATAGCACCAAATCACAGCAACAGTCACCTCATGGCGCTTAAAATTGTGGGGTAAAGACCCTACAGTATTAGAGAGAAAACCCTAACAATCAAACGACCCCATATGAGCAAGCACTTGGCGACAGTGGGAAGGAAAAGCTCCCTTTTAACAGGAAGAAACCTCCGGCAGAAACAAGCTCAAGGAGGGGCAGCCATCTGTGGGAGCTGGTTGGGGGTGAGGGGGAACAGAAGAGACTTTAATTACTGTTATTTGTCATTCCATTGCACCATACAGACCACCTCTATATGTGGATGAAATGCTCGACAGACCTGCTGTGCCCTGTTGGGGGAAGGGAATAGCAAACATTTAGTTACAAATAACTTGAAAAGATGTTCGTGCCTGTGAATTCTTAGAGATGTGAGGCACTTTTGAGGAACAGCAGGTCAGACTTTATAAGACCTTAAAAGTGGGTTTTCGAGAGCTCTCTGCAAGGGAGAAGGAATGACTAGAAGAGCAGTAATTATGGGAGATTGTGGGTTGTTAGCTGATTAAGTGGGCCTTATACTTGGCCTTGAATACTGAATCCCAGCGGCTGATTTCCCTGAAGTAGACAGGAAGCTGAGTCCAGAGGGAAGGAGCTCTATAGAGGAAAACCCTCCTCCCAGATGATTTCTTGTGAATGCAGGGGAGTGACAAGGGGCCCCTGTTTCTATGAACGGAGTTTGATTGGATTCATTGAGAACATGCCAGCGTGAGAACATCATATAATGACAGAAGAATTAGAGACAAAACTGACCAATTACAATGTAAAAAGCCATTCCAAGATTTAAATTATTGATTTTTGTTTACAAATTATCCGACCTTGTAAACAATTATTGAGTTTTGTTTACAAGGTTGGATCAGAAATAATCTGGTGTTGCAGCTGAAGGGAAAAAGGTTATCTGATCACAATTACCCTGGATACATTTCTTAAATACAAATACACTATATGACCATTGCTTCTGCTAATCAAATAGAAATTAAGGTGGAAAATAAACATTTTAAGTATGGCTTTAATAGTCGTATTGTTATAGTCAATGAAGCCAAAAAAAACAAAAAACCTTACTATCCTGACCTGACCTTATTACCTACCCTGTTTGGAGCTCATAGCCCCATGCCCTTTGAAACACAAATATTTATAACAGCTCTAAAATATTTAATTTGATATTATAAAGGTCTAAAACATCTATCAACAAGTGGTACACATGTTCCTGAAGGAAGGAGAGTGCATTTGCAGGGAGCTATTTCAGTTATTTATATTTGGTACATTTCAGTACATATTCATATTCAGTAAATACATTTGGTGCCAAGATAAGTATTTCAGGTAGTAGGGGATGCTTGTTTTTTGGTTTTTAATGGGACTAAGAAATAAACAGAATATCAACAAACTTGTTACTTTGGGTTGAAGCTATGTTTTGTCACCAAAGAGGGCAGCATATTTAGGAAAGCAGTGTCAAATGGAAAAAAGTAGAGGACCTAGTGGTGAGCCTTGGGGGACACCACAATAAAAATTAATGCCGGTAAGAGACTTCTTATCTGGATTGTGACCAGTTCTTAAGAAGGACAGATGTCATTTTACCACAGGGATTTCCAGCACACAATGAACATAGAGCACTGATTTAGCCCAGCGTAATTAGTGAACATTAATGGACAGATATCAGCTAAATAGCTCAGGTTTAAAAAATAAATAAATCAGAACATATGCCTTGCTCTTTCTTGTTTAAAACGTCTTTTAGTTCCACTAACCATTTCAGGCTGTTTTTATGTGTAAAATGATTAACAAGATACATTAGCTAGTTTATTGGTTGTAGCTTATTACTTCCATTGTCAGTTGTGTTAAATTTTATTTACAGAGGTTTTGAAAAGGTCTTAAAATGTAACACCGATGACACTGAAGAAACTTTGTAGTACTCATTTTAGTCATCTTTTCTGACTAGACTCCTTCTTCAACATTTTTGATGGAAGCATAATGAACAAAATAATCTCTTTTTGCAAAAACATTTTGCATCACTAGATCTGTTTGTCTCTCTCCTACACCCCTGTCTTACATGTGCAAATTTAGATTTGCAACATTTAGGTGCTAGACCTTTAGCAGGAAGCTGAAGGTAAACTTCATCTTAAAAACCCCTCAACTCTTAAGCTAACAGTTCTTTTTCTCTTTCTAGGTGTGTTTGCTCTGGACAGCATCATGCAGAACTGGTTCACCCTCTTCACCCCCACTGAAGCGACCAGTGTCGTGGCTAGCACCGTCATGTCCAACAGCACCATTGTCCGCCTGCATCTGGACTGCCATCAGCAGGAGAACTTGGCCAACTCTGCCCGCACCCTGGCCCTGCAGTGTGCCATGAAGGACCCTCAAAACTGTGCCCTCTCTGCTCTGACGCTCTGTGAGAAGGACCACATTGCCTTTGAGACAGCCTATCAGATTGTACTGGATGCAGCTGCCACCGGAATGAACTACACACAGCTGTTTACAATAGCACGCTACATGGAGCACCGCGGTTTTCCTATGAGGGCATACAAACTAGCAACATTAGCCATGACTCACCTGAACCTCAGCTACAACCAAGACACACACCCAGCCATTAATGACGTGCTCTGGGCATGTGCTCTCAGCCACTCGCTGGGTAAAAATGAACTGGCAGCCGTCATCCCCCTAGTGGTGAAGAGTGTGAAGTGTGCCACCGTCTTGTCGGACATTTTGCGGCGGTGCACTCTAACGACGCCGGGCATGGTGGCGCTGCATAGTCGCAGGAACTCTGGGAAGCTGATGTCTCTGGACAAAGCTCCACTCAGGCAGCTACTGGATGCCACGATTGGGGCCTACATCAACACAACGCACTCTCGGCTGACGCACATCAGCCCGCGCCACTACAGCGAGTTCATCGAGTTTCTCAGCAAAGCCAGAGAGACATTTCTCATGGCGCATGACGGACACATCCAGTTCACACAGTTCATAGACAACCTAAAACAGATATACAAAGGCAAGAAGAAGCTCATGATGCTTGTTCGAGAGAGATTTGGTTGAAAGATGATCAAATGACCAAATTGGCTTTTTTTTTTTTCTTGAGTCTCCTTTTTTATCCTTTCTAACTTGAAGTGAAAATCCATCTAAAACAACATTCACGTGAATCTTATTCCTGTGATTTGGGACTGCTGGGTCTGATGTGATAATGAACACAATTTCCTGAAGGCAAATATTTAAGACTGATGTTAAAACATACCAAGCATGTGCACAGACAGATTCTAGTGTTGGACAGCCCAAAGGGTTTTAGAGTAAATTTTCTCCTTAAAGTGACAAGTTTGAAATTGGGGAAAAAAAGAGACTATAAACCATATGAGCAACACCTGGGGCCGAGACTAAAACAGAGTGTACGCTCTTTTTCATTTGGGAGATTTGAGGCTTTGCATACCAGTTCTGTTCTTATTCATCTTACTTGTTTCACCTCATGAAGTTGGCCATAAATAGACGTACAAATTTAGCTTCTGAGAATCAGAGGAAGGAATTTACCTTCTGTGACCACTGATCACCACATGCTGGAATCAATGTGGCATCCCCAAATCTCTTATTTTAATTGCACACACCCCTCGTATATTTTGTTTTAGACACAGAAAAGCAACAATTTAACTCATCCTTCCTTCAGCCTGTTTTTTTTCTCCCGTTAATCTTTTAAACAATCTTTTGATTATTTATATAGTTCCCGATTCTTTTTTTATGCTGATCCACCAACAGATTAAGTGATTGTTGAGGCTCTACTTAAATTTACTTGTTACTTTAGACTGCAATATAATCACAACATTATGGCTAAATTACTGATAAATTACTGCACTGCTAATTCATCATGTGTAGATGTAAACCCTAATCCTTATGAAATGTTAAAGATAATCAGGAATTAAATTATAGAGCTCATGTTCAGACTGTACGAGGTCCTTCATAATTCAGAATCGAATGAAAAGGAAATGATTAGCAGGAATGTAATGGCATGAATGATCAAACTATGTTTGTAAATTCACCTTTCAGTTAAATTTTACTCTATATCAACTGAAAAAAAAAAAAATACTGAAACTAGCCAACAAAGTATGTCATGCAGAAAGTTCCTACTTTTAGCCTGGGTCAGTCAGATGGTCTTTTCCTGTTACAAGGAAGTTCTTCCTCCCCGCTGTTGCTAAGTGCTTGATTGTGGTAGAGTTCTTTCTCTCTAATATTGTAGGATCTTGCCTCAAAGCGCCTTGAGATGATTGTGGTTGTTAACTGGCGCTAGATAAATAAATTAATGTAAAATAAATATTTTATAATAGAATGATGAGTCAAAACAAAAAATACCGAGTGTGGTGCTCAAATGTTAAAATTGCTGCTTTTTTGTGTCTTAATTGCACAGGACACTGAATATCTTGGATATAAATATAAGCAATGCACAGTGTAATGGTTTTGCAAATGTTTTATGAGGAAGAAAATACTTGCGTTCACTTCTAGTTACATGGAAGAAAACTCCACAGGACACCTTCAATAAACCAGACTTTCTAAACACCACTTTCTATGTGAGGAATGGCGTACACACCGTTTATACATCTGGCCCCTGATATTGATGTGTATAGAACCATTAGTTTGCAGAAGGAGAGAATTGCTACTTTGTGGAAGTTTGTGCGTTTCCCTTTACATATGAAAGTGAGAGAGTTTTACACTGAGTATTTCCTGCATTGTCCAGTGGCAAAACATCTACCTTAAGCTGCTCCTGCTTCCCTCAGCTAATGCTCACAGCCTCAAAGAGAAGACAAATGGCTTTAAACCAAATGGACCATCTGAAGTGACAAGTACCTCTTTAAAGGATCCAGCTTTACTCTTTCCCCCCCAGGCCTCCCCGCCCATCTGCTCAAGAAAGACTCCAAATCCACCATCAGAATTCATTTTGCTGCCACCTCCAGGCTGATTGTTTTGGCTTCACAGTGTTGTCTCAAACGTTCAGTATGCTTATTCGACGGACACATTAGCCACGATACCACGACGTCAAACTGTCACAGTGCTCGCCCTTGTGGAAACTTGGCAACGTACATTCTCAGGGATTTCTCAAAAAAATAAAAAAAATAAAAAGCTGAAAAAAAAGAACAAAAGCATTTTATTGTCCTGTGTATATATGAAAGTATATGTCTGAATATTGACAAAATGTATATGTTAACTAATTTATGACAGAATATTCTATGTAAGGCACAATACTTGAAGCTGCAGTAATTTTGGTTTTTGAAACAAACAAGGAAAAAAAAAAAAACATATCAGAAGGACTTCAAAACGTTGGCCTTGCATTGCATCAGGGGCAGTAACACGCTGCCTGTTTGGGTCCTGCAGACATGAAATGAATTGCAGAAACTGCCCGGCAGGAAGTGGACACACAGAGTGGGTGTTATCCTGAGCACAGAGGTGTACTGAGGGTTGTAGAAGTCATTGAAGGACGCAGAGCGGCAGCAACATACAGCTGCCAACTACTGCAGTTCTCCCATCATGGTCAAATCTGCCCTCATTCCACCTTCTGCAGTGACTCGCTCACAAAACGAAGCTTTTTTTTTTTTACGTCTACACATATTCTTCTCACATCTCGACTTTGTGCCGGACAGAAAGTTGCTCTATACTATAGGTCTTGACTGTTCCACTTGTTTTTGTTTTTTTTTCCTTTTTGAAACGCAGTTTTTAATTTTACTTTCTTCTCTTCAACTGATTTGTTTTCATGTCTCTAGAATTCCTCACACAAGAACAGCCTTCTTTCTTGCCTTGTCTTAATGCTTTAAAATAACCAAATGGGAGTTCTAACTACCAAACTCTTTTCATACGCCAACTGACCATGATTACAGCCTTGTAGTGTCTTTGATTTGTAGCTGAACTGGCTCTGTATTCTGTGCTTGAAAAGCTCATCTCATCTGTTCTTCAGTGTCGTCTCTTAGAGGTCTATTAGTAGCCCCTTTGTTTAGAAATGAATGACGCTCCCTTTTATTTATTACGTTAGGTAAATGATTGTACAACCATGTCAACATGTTCATGAAGTTGAAACTAAGATTTGATACACTGATCGATTTATTTATGTAACTAAATCACTGTTTTATAATGTTGTTAATGAATCAACACTTTGTTTTAATTAAATTAGTTTTTTGAGAGGAAAATGTCTTTGTGTTCGTTATTGTTTTAAAGGTATTTATTTTTTTGTAATTTCCTTTGTTTTAAAACCTTCCGAATGGAGTACAGATATCAACAGAAAGCAAAGAAACATCTTCCGTGACTTAAACATCTGTGTATTGTGTTAAAGAGATTTCAACTGAAGTTGAACTAGGGCTGGACTGTACTTTTTGTATAATACCAGTTTGCAACATAAGATGGTGCAGCAAGTATTAGCAGTGTAACATTAACTTTATCAGACAAGTCAATAAGAACCTATTTTTATTTTGAGGAGATGGAGTTAGTTAAAAAGAAATATTAGAAGAAAAAAGAGCAGCTGGTAAAATGCAGCCCCCTGGTGCTGAAAGCTTTAGTTAAATTCTGCAGAGGGAAATTACCATAAAACATATCTTTAACCTGTTGCTGCTTCCCTTTCTTAGGAAATACAGTATCAAGGATTATTGAGCTTACTAGGTAAAGGCCATACATAACAAATTTAGCAACTTATAACGTCAGCTATATATAAGATGGAGCTCCAGGAACAATTTTAACATTAAATTACAATCAGTCCCGACAGTGGTGGTCTTTGCTAACTTTGTGAGGCTAGCTTCTAGGTTTGCAGTTGTGTCTAATCCACATCCTATAGGGAACTGCTGGCAGTTACGGTTGTTTTATTTGTGGGGGCAGTTGGGGAAAAAAAAGCCGGGACTTCTAAAGAGGTTGCTGACGGTGTTTGAATGGCATCAGTTATATCAGAACAAGGGAGTGTTTTTGGTTTTTTTTTTTTTTTTTGGTTGAAAGAAGAACAAAGAAAAGCACTGAAAGCTTTTATTGATGAAAAAGATGTTTTTTTCCTCCTCTCGACTGGCTTCAGCAAGATTTTGTTTTAACAGCTGGCTCTGCTCCTAGTGGTTTGTTGATCTGATTAGTTTAAGTCGCCCTATGATGGATACAAATAGATGGTTTATCCAATCACCTGCCAAGCCAACCTGCTGACGTAGCCTCTGGGGGCAATGAGCAGTTTTTCAAGGCTTCTGGTGGAGCCAGTGGATACCAAGACTTCCTGTTCCATCTGCTGGTTGTTGTTTGCAAAATGAATTAAATTGAATGCAGTACCTTTTTGTTCTCCACACTTTTTACCTGCATGCAAACCTACAAACACGTGCTAAAACCAGGAGTGATTCTAAGACTTATTTATTGTTTTTTAATGGGGTGGCAAAGTGGGACCTACAGGAAATCAGAATATTTGCTCAGAAATAAATACAATGTGAAACATTATTTTTTTCTTACATGAAAAGTGGCACTGCAGAAGAATTTAAACATCATGTTGTACTGAATAACTATTTTAGTGGTGAAGTGGTGAAGAAATATTTACCTTATGATTACTTAACTCTACTCAAGTAATAATACAAATACTAATAATACAAAGTACTCATTATGCAGAATCATATCCGTTATATTATTCATTTGTTAATGTTTATATTACTTTAATGTTGCAGCTGGAGATGGTTTTAATGACTTATTACTGCTGGATAGCTTTATAATAATATAGTATAATATATTAGTAGATGTATAAGGTAAAATCTGCAAAATAATGAGTGACAAAACCTTTAAAACATGGTATGGAGCACAAAGTACAATATTTGCATCCAAAATGTACTTGAGTTGAAGTGGAAAGCAGCATAAAAAAAAACTTAAACTACAAGTATATTAAAACTGTACTTGAGTAACTAGTAGTTGTATTCCATCACTGGCCCTTTCCATGCTGTCATCCAATGGTGCTGGGCATTGTCAGATTAACCCCTGAAATACACCAACTGCATGTCTTTGAAATTACATCTATGAAGCAGTTTTCTTACATCCATTGCAAAGCTTCAAATCACACCAAACTATCTGATTCTGTTTGGTCAGAAATATGCGCATGAGTAGCCCGCTGGAGGTCATTTTGTAGGGCTCTGGCCATGCTCCTCCTGTTCCTCTTCATACAAAAGTAACAGATACCAGTCCTGCTGCTGGGATGATGCCCTTCTACGGCCCTGTCCAGCTCTTCTCGTGCTTCCTGTTTCCTGGTATCTCCTCCACACTGTTGAGACAGGTCTGGGGGACAGAGCAAAGCTTCTTGCGACGGCACGTATGGACGTGACATCCTGGAGGAACTGGACTACCTGTGCAATCTGAATGGGCTGCAGGCACCGTCTCATGCTACCAGCAGTGACACACAAAAAGCAGAACTAGAGAAAAATGAGTCAGCAACGGTCTGTGGCCACCACCTGCAAAAACATTCTCTTTTTGGTCGTTGTCTTGCTGCTGCCTCTCTAGTGCACCTATTGTCACTTTTATTTGCATCAAAGCAGGTGAAATAGATTCACAATGGTTTATGCTTCCTAACTGGACAGATTGATATCCCAGCTATCCCTTAATTTTTGAGCAGTGTAGTATTAATCATGGATCTGTGCTAACAAACCATCTTTCGTAGCAACCCATCTCGGGCATGTCTCCAATGAATTTTTTAACAAGTGTTATTTATCTACTGAGAGAGCCAATAAATGTACATGGATGCACTTCCATCCGTTACTTCCATCTATTTTTGCCTCTGACCCAGCTTAGGGTCGTAGGTGGCTGGAGCCTATCTCACAAATGCAGTTATAGGAAATTATGGCACCAAAAAGCAAGATACGAATTAACTGTAAAACATCTTTCAACATCACGGCAGTTATTAAAGAAAAACAGAGTTTTTAAAAGAATGAAATAAAATAGAATGAGACCTGATCATGACCACAGTACTAATGCGCATTTGCACATTTAAATTCAGTCTTCAGTCCCACAAAAATCTTCATAGCTATTGATCCAGATCGAGACAGATTAAAAAAAAAAAAAAAAAAAAAT
>VUQI01018146.1:6269-20601 GCA_015106735.1 Paratilapia polleni | reverse complement strand
GTTTTTTTTGCATTATTTGAGGTCTGAAAACACTGGACGTTTTTTGGTATTTTGACCATTTTTCATTTTCTGCAAATAAATGCTCTAAATGAAAATATTTGTATTTGGAATTTGAGAGTTATGTTGTCAGTAGTTTATAGAATAAAACAAAAATGTTCATTTTACTCAAACATTTACCTATAAATAGCAAAATCAGAGAAACTGATAATTTTGCAGTGGTCTCTTAATTTTTTCCTGAGCTGTATGTCACTGCACATGCACTATGCACATGTACAAACTCCCAAGAGACTGCCTAAAGGGAGCTCACAGGCAAAGGATTTAGGGACTGAACAGCTGAGTGCATACACACAGTCCAGGGAAATGATGCTTCACCAAGAAGAATTGCTCAATTTGTCCCAAGTTAAAAAAAAAAAAAATCAAGATGAAGCTTGAATTGTTGTACTGCCAGTATCTTCTTGCTCTTTTCTTTTACAAGGTGCATATCATTACTGCAGTTGGTTCTTTAATGAGATTATTCCAAATATGCTATAAGAGCACAGCTTAAATAGGTAAGGCAATATCAAATAGATTTTAGAAAGAAGGCTTCCAAGGAATAGTGTTCATTTTCTGCTTATTTGAGTATGACCACACTCTCTGAGCCTGCTATCTGAATGATTTATTGTGCAATTGATTCAATAAGCTGAAAAGAAGTGCACACCTCACCAGCTGACTCAAACCTGAATAAGAAGGAAGCATCAGTTCTTGCACTTTCCATGTTTCCATGTTGACCTGATGGTTGTTTGAATATCAAAATTGATAGTGCTAAATAATCCTGCAGATGGTATGCAAATAATTACCCAAACACTGCTTATCCAAGTCAGAAAATATCCATTTTAATGGGTCAGCAAAATTCATATGTAAACAATGCACCTTCCACCCAAAATAGGAAGGAGTATTTTCTGCATTTCTCACACGTGAGAAAAGAAAGCATTCATTGAGAATAATTACATCATTGCTGTCTGTCACTGTACACAGTCTGCATCTGCTAGGCAAAATCCGTTTCTTGAGCTTGAAAGAAATGACTAAAGGTGCTGTATTAATGCAACATCACTAAAAGGAATTACCCTGAAGAAGGCTTGCCTGCTTAGTGATTGAAACCTCAACTGAATACAAATGAGCAGTGTGCACAATTCATAAAGGAACCCTCAGGCTTCCCTGGCTGTACAGGAAAAAAGCCACAAACATTGATACAACTCTGAGCATTCCCAGAAGAATACATGACACCTCAAAGTCAACTCAGCTGCTCCTGGTTAATTTTTTTTTTTTTGTGCCTGCATAATTAGTTTTAAATGGTGAAACCTTTGCAAGGATTATTTGAATTATGCATTACTTGTCCAACTCAAGCCACAGAAACAGATCCCTTCTAATAAAAAGATGATTGTTCCCATACTCCTTTTTTATATATAAACATTATTAGCATGGGCACACACACTGCAGATATTTGTAGAGTGATGTTATGAATAATAGAATAATGAGGAGTGAATTGCTGGTTGTGAAACCTAATGAGACAAGTGCTTGCAGTTTCCCGTCTCACTCTTTTTTTTTGTTTGTTTTTACTGATTAGCTGACATACTATAACCACTTAAACATACACATAAACCCACATAGACACATAAACCTGGATATGTATGATGCTAGTTTGGGGATTTCTCACTAAGAAGACTTCACTGGGGTGCCAAGACAAGTGCGTTTCCCAAGAGCAGAATATCCCTTAATCACCCTTCTCTGTGGAGTGTCTACACTCTTGCCTGAACCCTGCCCTCTCGTTTTCTCTGGTGCAACAGAGAAAAGATGAGAAAGAGTGCTATTATTGTGGCAGGGGCTTATTATTACAGAACTTTTGCGCAAAGCTTTACTCATACCAAAAACATGTTAGGCCAAGTGCAGGTAGTGATGACTTAACCCAAATTATCTCTTCATGCCGTTACCAAAACATGCCAGTTAGATCTTTTTGAACACATTTTTAATTTCAAAGATTGATAGACTAAATGTGACTTGTCACATCTTGCATCCTAATAGTGGGTCTGAGCTGCCTCTTAAAATGACTCTTTTAGGTTAAAATCAGCCAATATTAAGAACTGCAGCTGCACATTTTTGAAAAGGTAGTTGCTACCTCTGAGTTTTAAACAAACTGACATGATAAACACCATAATGAGCCTAATGGTTCTGAATTATACATAGTGAAGAACATCTCTTTAGATTTATTTATTAAAGATCAAGTTTAAATCTTTAAATGCTAGTAAATGAGCCTGTTTGATGAGATTTCTTTCTTTTTTTTTTTTTATTTCTATTCCTGCGGGTTAAGGTTGGAAGCTCTTTAAAATCTAATTTTTGATACCATCTCATCAACATTACTGGTCATGTTTTTAAATTGTGGCAACACTTTTTCAGTGCATAACATGATGCAACTGTCAAGGTGTAGGTTTGGTCTCTTCTTTTTCTCTCAGTCACACTTATGGATGGTACTGTCAGTCAGTCAGTTGGTCCACCGTTTTGATCAGTCTGTTCAACTATTCAGAACATCTGTGCTGACTGTGATCGTGCATGGGCTCAAAAGTGTTAAGTTTGATTTCCATTAATTAGATGGTTGTGATATTCCTTTCTGTCATGTAATTTGACTTTGTTATGACTCTATTATGCCTCTCTGTGTCTGCTAAATGGAGACAAGCTGTTCTCACCAAATTACATCTGCTGTTTGAGAAAGATAATTTCACATTTTCTGAAAGAATTGTCTGAAATTTCACCGCTGTTGACATTATCTTTGTGAACAAGACCCCCTCCCCTCCAGCTGTGTCTCTTGTGTAGAAACTGTTTTATTGAATATCTGTGCAACCTTTAGTTGTGACTTATTCGGCACAGCGGCTAATTAGAGTATATTGATGGAAGGCTTTTCGTTGTTGGTGAAGCTTTAGGGAAGAAAAGTCCAGTGATTGTTGCAAAGTGACAGGTGAATCATAGCTGACTGCCTCCAGTCAGTGGTATCATTTCTCAGCACCAATTGGTGCAGACAGACCAGACTAATGGATTTCGCTCTGAAATAATCGACAGCTGACAGTAAATGGCTTTTGTTGACCTTCAGAAACTACAGGTTAGCTGTGTGCGAAAATGACTCTGCATCTCACAATGTAATAAGTTATGGATTAGTTTGACCTTAATGAGTAGGTATGGGGAGTCTTGTCCCTTGTTTTTTCTGCAGACATGTAGCAAGACATACTGTTGAATATGATGTATCTTTCTCAGGGAATCTACTGACCTAAGTTGGCCAGGTGCATATGAAGTAGATATGGTGGGAGGAGGAACAACGGAGCTTTAGCCGGTCTCACCTTTCCTGACCTGTGTAATAAGATTACCTGGTTCACACGTCATGACTACAGAGAGTGAGGGAGGGAGAGAGAGAGACAGAGAGGGAGAGAGGAGGGGGAGGCAGTTATCTCGCATTGGACCCAGGCTACAGTCCGGGTGGAGTGTTGTTGTGCCTTGCTGTGACTGGTTAACGACACCGGGGCAGCAGTGCTGATGTGCCCGCGCAAGGAGGCTGTAGCTGCACTGACAGCCGGCAATTGTGGCTCCTTTGCCCGGACTGGCAGGATTTTTGTTGAGTACTTACGAAGCTAAAACATGGTAAGCCGTTTTCTTAATTTTTTTGGATGAATGTCTTTGTGATTGTAAATTTCCACGTTGCCGTTGATCGCCGCACGCGTACAGTGTCTTCACTGCGTATTTGGTCTTCTTTCACCACGAAATAGGAGTTTGTTTAGGTCACTTGTATCTGTATTGCCAGGATTTTTTTTTTTTACCGTATCATAGATGTTCCCGAATGTGAAATGAGTAATTATCAAGGCGCAGTCGTTCACCCTAACTGCCCATTGATGCGCACCGCTAATCTCCGGAGGGTGAAGTTTTCAAACACTGACTGAAAGCGTCAGCTCTCATTGATATATCATTAGCTAATGCCTGTGGTTAGCTGTGACATGTAGTTAGGTTTAAAAGACCATGACTACAGCTGTTTTTTTTTTTAAATATGTGAACCCGTTGTTTATGAGTATGATTACCGTAATAGACTTCACTTAAATTAAACTGCCACGAGTTTCTCAGTTGGACAGCTGCAGTTTTTATTAGCTGACTTTTAAAAAAAAAAAAATCTCGCCTCATATGCATATCAATAACAGCATTTTACCATGCATATTCATGCACTAACTTCCCCCCTGAGTGTCAGAGGGAGCCTATCGCACTGCAGGAGATAATGCTTCAAAACATGATTCACTCATTCAGTCTATTCACAGACTCACACGAGTCTTTTATAGAACTGTAACAAGACTGAGTTGGCATCTACTCATGTGAGAGTGTAGAAACCTTTTTTTTTAATTTTTTAAATCCCTAATTTTATCAGAATGTATTCATTTTAAATGCTAATTTTCAAAGTGCACAACTAGCAGCCTGTGGAGTGTAACCCGACATGACTGTAAATGACTGTAGTCCAGTTACTTGTGAGACCCACTCATCCCCTTGACAAAGCATCACAGCCTGCTCACCCAGTCTGAATGCAATGTTTATTTATGGCCCTGTATGTAGTTTTGAACACCTTTGGTGCTAAAACTGCATTCATGTTGATTGTGATGTCGCTGCTTAGACTAGAATTGGGCTTCTTCCTCTGCAGAAATGTTTGATATGTCATAGTAGTAAATGCACAGCTGTAACCGATAGCATAAATGACAGCTGTACTCCCTGTAGTGACTTCAGTAGCCTGGCTTACTTTGATGCTTAAATGGAGTGAACCTCATTGCTGTTATTAGTTACACCTGTGCTGTTCTTGCTATGAAAACTTTCCTGTGAAGAAGCAGTGTTATCCAGGACATTTTACTGCCTTAATATTAAATGTTATAAAAGCCCCAGAAAAAGCTAGCAAGTGGCCCTTGGGTTAAGATGTTTTTGTCAAACTATTTTAATGGTACTCTTAGCTTTAAATGTGAACGCCACAGATGAGCTTTTAAATTTTTTGTAATCCACTGGTGGTTTAAACGTAGGCAGGCAATGCACTGCAGATGCATATTTAGACATCTGCCCCTGCATGTTTGACAGTCAGTTTCTGTATGTGAACTTGTGTCCTTGTGGGCATGTGTGCTGTTATTTTGCTCTACATCTTATCAGCTTTAGTCAGTTGTTGTTCTGTTCTTTTCAGTAAGATGTGTCAAGTTCTAACACACAGTATCTGATAGGACAACAAAGATTTAGAAATATATTAGTTTATCAGGTACCTGAGAGGAGTATCCGCCGGAAGTCCCACATTTGTGTATGTTTTTAGTGGGAAGTCTCTGTATGGATAGATCCCTGGAAAGATCCAGGGTCCTGGGTACTGTTCTGGATACTCAACCAATCATAGACTAGTAAACTGTGTAATTTCAAAGAAATCATTGCACATTTATTGCATATTTTATGTAATATGAAACAGTTTCTGTGATATATGTAAGATGTATTACATAATATATTCCATTTAATTCACTGAACTGACTGTATTTTATCTGTAACATTGTCTTTGTAATATTATCAAATCATTGCTGATGAGTTCTCTCATTTAAACTGTATAATTTCTAAAACCATGAGAGAAACATTTTTTTTTTTTTTACTTTCCCACTTGTTAGAAAGCATTATATCTGTAACATCTGTAGGTTTGTCAGGATTTCAGCAATTTTCAGAATGGCCACTAAGATAAGATGGTGTGGAATTGGCAGAAAGCTCCTAAACTTTATTTGAGGTGTTCTTTATGCCAGTGTTTAGTGGCAATTTGAGAAATTGCATATTAAGTCCGCTCTGCACAGCAGCTTTGGTGGATGCTGCTACAAATGAGTTCTTTAGCTCTGGTTTGGACTTCAGGACTACATATACCTTTTTTATTGTTAGGACAGTGGACAGGCAGCTCCGGGCAGCTTCTCTTTAAGTATTAATAGAGAGAACTAAAGAGGTTATAAAATACTCTGGTAACTGAAGTGAACCAGAGGGGATAAATTAGGCAGTGGTGAATTATCCTTAGAAGTAATGAAGTGTCTTGTTGATACCAAAGGATGAAGAATGGGGAAAGCCCGTAGGGTATTGTGCATACAGGTGGCAGTCAAAATGAGACCAGCACTGCATGGTCACTTTCAACTTGGTGTAGCAGGTTTTCTTTCAGCATGAGGAGCTTTAAGACAACTGGGTGGCTTTCCAGTTTACTTTGTCTCATTATCATTCAGTATTAAATTATGACACTCAGCAGTTACACAGCTTAAAGCACTTTGTGCTCAGTTCACTTTGTATGAGCAGTTTGAATTCAATTAGGTTTCACCTTTTTATAATTATGCTCACACCAGGCAGATTGGTATGTGTATGTGTGTGTGATAAAGCAGTAATTAACAAGGGCTGCAATACTCCCATGACTGACTAATGATCTAATCTTGCCGGTTGCATCAGAGCTCCCCAAAACAATGTATTTTGGTGCTAAACTAATAAGACTACACCAGTTTTGCAGCTCTTGAGATTTCAGTCAGGGCTCCAGTTTTAGGGTTAATTTGCTGCCTTATGCTAAATTGTGTAATATATTGCAATGCCGATTAAAGGTTGATGCTGGTACCACTTTATATTTTGGTCATTTTTTTATGCAAAAGCATTGCCAAGATTGTCTTAATGTAGCTCTGTGGCCTGTCTGTGGTACCATTTGTTCTTACTGAAGAAGTAAATCTTGAAAAAAAAATGGATCAAAAAATAGTTATGTGTCTACGTAAGTCATTTTCTGCAAATGTTACTAAAAAGAGCAGTTAAAACTTGTTAGGGGGCAATCAGATTATATATCTGCCATAGACTTGACACACAAATGTTTATTTCCAGCAGCAGGACTGCAGTTGTGAAACTGAATCGTGTGTCTGTGTGTTTGTATGTGTATGATTTAAGTAGCTACAAAGGTTGTTTTATTGTTGAAAAGCTTCATTAATTGCTGGCCACATAACAAGCAGTGACATATTATCACCTTATAAAGTCTATTATGGCAAATTTGTGTGTTTAAAAAAATTATGTTTGACACATCAAGCTGACATGAACATTAGCTGCGTACTGCCAGTTGAAGCAGTACTGATGGCATATTTAGAATTTACCGAAACTGTAAAATTGTGTGCTAAAGGGGAAAAAAACCCCAAAAAAAACAATGAATGAGCTTTAAGGCTGATAAATCTCTGCAGAGCTTAATGGGACTGCAAAATTGGGTGATTATATGGCTTCATATGAGCATGAGCTTTCACATACCGTAGTGATGTGATCCATTTTTATAAAAGAATATTTGTTAGAGCAGATTCAAGTGCTGCTAGATATAATCTTGACACCTGAACCTGAACCTTTCTTCTTTTTTTTTTTGGGTCTCAGGTTTCAGAAAGTGAAAATACACTGTGAGTTATTAAAATGAGATTTCATCATAGGATAAAGAATATCTCCCCCACAGTGCATTACTGTCATAACTTACTTATCATTCAGCAAATATGACTTTATTCACATGCACAATGGACACCTAGGGGTAACCATTTCAATATTATTTGATAAGAAACCCGTGGGTAGTGATGCCTGAAATGATTTGGGTCCAAGTGCATAGTGAGAGGAAGAGGAAACAGGAGCAATTGTGGAATGCCTTTCTCCTCCTTTTTATCTTTGTCCTGATGTTTTCGTTTCCAGTGAAGTTATTTTGCAGATTAAGAGTGTGGGTCGTATGCTTTTGTTATGATTTACTGTCAACCTCTCTGTTTCCACGTGGGGAAGGGCAGGTACGGCACAGCCAGACCACTATTACCAGATCATCAGCTCAGTGTCAGGTATCAGAGGTAGTAAACTCTCAGTTTCATCTTCACCACCTGCAGTGTAATGAAACGAGTGGAATGTGCGGATGGAAACCATTAGCATCGAAGCAGTGTGACATGCTGCAGTGAGCATGGAAATGAGTAAAAGACACAGGTGCGGTACAGGTGATTGACATGTAATCTGATCTCTGCACTGAGGGGTGACAACATATATTTTAATATAATCATGAAATTCCTGAGTGGTGATATTTTTTCTCCCATCTCAAATTATCTCCATGTCTTTCCTCTTATCACTGGTTCTCAGTTAAAGCTCTGCTACAGCTGTCCCAGTTACCATCAACTGAAAGTTTTTTTCACAAGTTTTGTGTGCCAGTTCACTTGTTCTACTGTATGTCAGAGAATTACTTATATATTGATATACATGTCATTGAATATGATCTTTCTACATTCACTCTATCAGTACAAGGTGTCAGTTTTTTGTCCTCATTTACAGAGTGACAGCTTTAGCAAAGGTAATACATCATTGCATTACAAATGAGCAAGTGCTCCCCCCCCACTCTACCTCCTGAGCCACAGCCACTGTGGGTGGCTGTGGCTCAGGAGGTAGAGCGAGTCGTCTACTAATCGGAAGGTCGGAAGGTCAGTGGTTCGATCCCTGGCTCCCCTAGTCTGCATGCCGAAGTATCCTTGGGCAAGATACTGAACCCCACGTTGCCCCCGATGCATTCATCGGAGTGTGAGTGTGTGTGAATGTTAGTAAGCACTTAAGTGTAGATAAAAGTGCTGTATGAATGTATGTGTGACTGGGTGAATGTGGCCTGTAGTGTAAAGCGCTTTGAGTACACAGAAACTGAGTAGAAAAGCGCTATATAAGTACCAGTCCATTTACCAGAAGAAAAGGTGTGAAGATGTGCTGGGAAAATAAGGTACTAATATTAAGCTTACAGGAGATACAGTTGACCTATTATACAGAATTCAAGCAATATCTATCTTGAGTTCTGGCTCCCTTAAGATATATTTAGTCGCCACTGAGATGATACGAGCCATTTGCCCTCTTCGTCTTGGAGAAGAAATAGATGTGTCTCGGCCTTTGATCAGTTGTTAGTTTATTTAGTATTGTGTTTTATTGTCATTTGCATTTCGATCCATGAAGAGCTGGGTTTTTGAAAATTGTGAGCGTTTGCATAATTTATTTGTTTATTGTTACATTAGTTTGACTGGTTGTGTTCCAGCTGGGAGCTGTTAATTAGCGGTTGGCTGGAATTACGTCTGTGGTTCCTGCCGCTTCGTAGAAATTCCCTTGAGTCATACTCAACCCTGAGGTGCTCAGTGTGGGTTAAGTACATTTAAACACACCAGTAAAATTTGCATATTATTTTATTGCATGATTATTTTTATACGGTTGTCAAGCATAACTTTGAAATGGTGAAAAATTCTTGTGAACTCAGGTTTTATTTAGTATTTAAATGTGGCTAGCTAGGTTATTATGATGATTTGTTTGATCGTTGAGGCTACATTGGCCTCAGTTTGAGAAACAGCCTCAGAGTGTGAACCAGCTACAGGTCCCTCTTCATCCACTTCCAATGTTATGGAGGATTTCATATAACCTCAAAAATGGATAACAGTGCCCTAAGCGCTTCTGTTTATAGTTATGGATTCCCTTATTGATTTCTTATCAGTTCTTCATGTGGGAAAGCACAGGTTTATATCATCAATGCAACTTTTTCATTCTCTGTGTCTGAACACAGTGTGGAAGCAGAGTAGTAAAAAGGCTTGTATGTGACTAAGGTGTGAAAACACTTGACTGCCATGAGTTTGTCACCATTGTTTTGCAATGCACAGCTGTCAGAAAAAGATCACGATTGATAAGCATGGAAGAAGGGCTGTACTCTCTATCAACTATTCAATTGCTTGGTCAGTTTTCTCTCATGTGACCAACTTTTCATAGGTCGGACAACTGCTGGTGATACTTTAATGAGGAAATAAAAGTGCTGAATTAATAGCCTTCTATAATTAAACCATTATTTTTGGCTGTTTTCACACTTTAGACCCACACCACCCTAATAGAGATGGCTAGATCTAACTTATTAATCAACTTAATTTATTGAACCTTTACTTAGAATATCCTGCAGTGTAATTAACTCCATGCCAAAGAACCTACTGGTGTGGATGCATTTTGTTAAAACATATAGTACAAATAGTCGAGTGTAAACTTTGCAGCAGTTTGCATGTCACAGCTCAGCAACCAACATAATAAAAACAGTAGGCTAACCTGTCTGCATTTTGATTTCACAAATGGAAATCAAAGTTAGGCTTATTCGCGTTATTCCATTTCATGATGATGGTATACAGTGCTATTTTTACACCATGCTGTATTTCTTATCAAAGTAGTTTTATTCTCTTCAGTTCAGTATTAGTATCATTAGTCCATTAGTGTTTGGTTCTGTGATACATGATTTGCACCGGATAAATTTATAAACATCTCCCAAGATTCCTTTAGCTGTTACTCTGATTCTTTTTACCTCACTGAGCTTCTGTGTCATGCTTTTGGAGTCAGCCTAATTTTTTTGAGATTAGGACTACCTTGTAACCTTATCCTGCTTTGTGCAAATCAGTATTTCTTGATCATAAGTGTGCTGAGATCTATATTTTATGTGAGTCTTGGGTCAGCAAATTCCTCTCTTGGATAGCAAATACTAGATTATTCTTTTATAAGGCAGAGTATATCCAATCCGCATCTCCAAATTTTGTTCCATTGATTCGACTCCAGGTTTGCTGATCCATTAGCTTACTTTCTGCAGCCCACATGGTGATTTTGAAGTATGTATTTGCTTTAGACAAGAACAATAAAATGATTGATGTGCAATTAGTTTAAGTAGATTCTTTGTTCATAGCTGCAACTTAGGTGAAGATTTGGCCAAAGTTTAAGACAAATCTATATATAAATCCTATTAATTCCTAGGAGTACCTTTATTCGCCTGAATGTTACCCACAGAGCCGTGTTGGCACATGAAAGGCCCATTTTAATACAAGTGAGTGTACTTTGTATTTTAAACCAGCCATTACAGAATCCTTTGAAGCACTGGAAGCAGTCAGAGGAAGTGACAGAGGTGAGTGGATTTCTTTGTGCGCTGGCTGACATGCCACTTAAGCAGCCTTTTAGGAGAGGAAATGTAGATTTTGTTTTTTTACTTTTTTTTTTTTAATGAAACATCTTTAAAAGAAAAAAAAAAAGAGAGATATCGGAACTCTGAGGCCGCAATTCAAATATAGCAGATAAAGTTTTTGAAATGCACTCCACAGCCACTTTGTTAGGTACAACTGTTGAACTGCTTGTTAACACAAATATCTAATCAATCAGTCACATGGCAGCAACTCAATGCATTTAGAATCAAAATGTGGAAGAAAGGTGATTTAAGTGATTTTGAATGTCGTTGGTTGTTGGTGCCAGATTGGCTGGTCTTAGTATTTCAAAAATTGCTGATCTACTGGGATTTTCCCACACAACCGTCTCTAAGGGTTCACAGAAACTGGACCGAAAAAGAGAAAATGTCCAGCGAGCGTCAGTTCTCTGGGCGAAAATGCCGATATTAGTAAGAACCACTTGTTACACCTAAGGTATGCAGAAGAGCATCTCTGAAGGCATGACATGTCAAACCTTGAAGCTGGGGTTCAGCAGCAGAAGACCACACCAGGTGCCTCTCCTGAAGCTACAGTTCAGGCTGGTGGCAGTTGGTGTAATGGTGTGGGGGATATTTTTTGGCACATTTTGAGCCCCTTATTAACAACTAAACATTGTTTATGACCCTTTATGATGACAGTGTACCCATCTTCTGACTGCTGCTTCTAGCAGGATAACACGCCATATCACAAAGCTCAAATCATCTCAAACTGGTTTCTTGAACATGACAGTGACATCCCAAAGGTGCTTTATTGCATTGAGCACCTTTGGGATGTGGTGGAATGGGAGATTCCCATCATGGATGTGTAGCTGACAAATCTGCAGCAACTGTGTGATGTTATCATGTCAGTATTGACCAAAATCTTTGAGGAATGTTTCCAGCACCTTGTTGAATCTATGCCACGAAGAATTAAGGCAGTTTTGAAGGCAAAAGGGGGTCCAACCTGGTACTAGCAAAGTGTACTTAATAAAGTGTCCTGTTTCATTTGGCCTCCCAAGGGCAATAAGATATAGTTTATTTACTAAGGTCCCCACATGGCTGTGTTTTAGACAGACAAGGTCCAAAACCTCAGCCTGCTAGAAGGAACCCCAGTGAAAAAAAAATTTTCCTTACCTAAAATGTGAATTTTAAGATGCAAAAATCAGATACCAAATGCTATAAAACAATTTGAATGCATTAACAAACTATTATTCATGCAGCAACACAGAGAATCAGGTTCAGTGGTTTTTTTTTTTTCCCATTTCTCTTTTTTCCATGACCTGCTCTCTTTGTGCTCTCCTACTTTTTGTTGTCTCTGTCCTTGTGTATCAACTTTATGTCCTTTCGAGTGTTTTAAAAGTAAAGTTAGTAAAATAACATAAGCCTTCTCTATTTCATCTATTTTTTAATTTTTGTATTTGCATACTTTTGGATTTATATTATAGAAGTGTGTCTCAAACAGTACATGTAAATATATTTTTTTTACACTAATATATTCATAATATAATAATATATTCCAACACTGTTATTATTCTCTGTGTTTCCATTGTTAAAGTGAGGCTGGAAAATGCAAAGAGCGATCTCTGTGGTCTGAAGGCCTGCATTGTTTGAATGTTATCCTGCCACTTTGTTTGTGTTGAGCATGACAGGGACATAATGCTTTCCCCCTCACATCTCCAAAACCAACTATATCTTTCTTGTCTCTCCTTCCCCTGATCTTCTGTCAAATTTGAGCTTTGATTAATGCAGTCTTTTCACTTTTATCCATGTCATTAAATCAAGTAAATATGGGTTAATGGATATTAAATGCAATATGTTTCTGCCCTGTTTTATTTTACATGCATTTTAACCATTTACAAGAGATATATAAAAACAGCTCAAATCACTAAATTAGCAAAATTATTGAAAATTGAAGAGGTTTTTTTACATTTAAAAAAGCTGTAACAATCAGATGTTGTTATAGTTACAGAAAAAAAATCATCAACCAAGCTTTTATCTCTCCTTCTATATAGCCTACTATCTAAGATCTATAAGCTTTCCCTAAATCCACTGCTGTCAGATAAATGTTATGTATTAAAATATAGCCTCTGGAATGAAAAGTGGAAAAGAAGTATTAAGTCTCAAATATGGTAAGCACTCACATAAATAAATACCCCAATTTTGTCCTGCAGCGCAGCATCTTAACAGGTTACTTGGTTACATTGCACCACTCCTGTCCATAAAAAACAGAATTACTTATTGAGCCAAAAAAGCCCATATAGTGAAGCAACTTTGCCAGACCAGCTTGTTTTGAAGAACACAAAATAAAACAGGTTGTCAGTCACGTTCAAGTCTTTCAGCACTGAGGAAAGCATGCAGTGCTCTACGTGCATCGATTAGTGACTGCTTTAGCACCTCCGTCCATAGACAGGAACAGGCAGGTGCACTGTCGCAGTACCAAGTCTTTCTTACATAGGAATAACAAAAGCATAAAACAGATGCAGGAGTACAACACTGTACAAGGCCCATTCAGACATAATACAGACAGTCTACAACAGCATACAGTGACACAGACCGCTGCTGAGTTGCAGTAAACATGAAGTTAAACAGATTGGTCATGAAGAAGTCAAAACAGTAACAAATTTAGGAATTTCAGACTACTTATGATCATTTCACACACCTATTGCTATCCCTGCTGCTCAGGCTGCTGTACTTATGAGTTAAAAATGAAAGCAGTAGGAGAAGAAAGATGTTTATGAAGCACAATAACTTAAACTTTTCATACTCATCATACATTGTATTTAAATCCACTCTTTCTTTTTTTTTTGCCACTTTCACTCCATTTTACAGCCTAGCTAGATTAAAAGCCACAGCAGGTATTGAAACTTCATCCTTCATCCTCAGTTAGGAACAGGCCTGCTGCTGGTCCAGCCAACCAGTAGCTCAGTGGGGGGCCCCTACTGAGAGTGGGCCTTGGGCAGCCTCATGTTCTGTCCCCTTGGTCATTCTACTTAGGGCGACCGCACACAAGCTGTTCGCCAGATGATGTCTGTCACTGAACTACAAGCACTTCTCTAGCAAAATTCTCCAGTTACCTGTGTAACACTTAAGCTTATGGATTCAGCTGCCTGTCTTTTGTTGACATAATTATTTGAACATTCCCCTTTTTTTTTTCTATGTAAGGATTAGTCATTTCATTGTGTGTAAAAGCTTTGAGACAAACCCTGTGACAGTCATAGCCATGCTGCAATTTGCAGGGTTAAAAGTTACCCACTGAGGTGAAAAAAATTACCAAAATCCAAAAAAAAAAAAAAAAAAAAAAAAAATTTTTTTTTTGGGTTT
>VUQI01018140.1:17218-50182 GCA_015106735.1 Paratilapia polleni | reverse complement strand
TTTAACAGTAATCGGCACAAAGTCATATGACAGAGCTTCAGCTAACAGACTATGTGGTTCGATTATACTAAATGTCGTGAAAGCGAGCAAACGATGGTGAATCATAGTTTTGTTTCTACTTACAAAGCCGTATCCTCTAGATTTACCGGTCTGTCGGTCCGTTATCACAACAGCCTCGTCAATGTCCCCAAAGGCCTCAAAGTATTTTCTCAGTGAGGCATCGTTTGTGTGGTACGGCAGCCCGCCGACAAAGATCTTGGTAAAAGTAGTGTCTTTCTGAAGCGATGTGGGATGCATGACTTCCAGGGCTCCGTTCATGTACTGATGCAGAAGCATTGGGTCAGCCGGGGACCAGTCCAAGGCACGCTGAACACTAACTGAGGAGTTAACAGTATCCCAGCATCAGTGAAACAAAACTCAGTCTCTCACTATACTTTACTGGAGTTTCCCGCTCTCTGTATACTTCTCTCAAAGTTGCAGCAACCTGGTGATATCCACGACTCTCGCTAATGTTTGGGTGTGTTGAGGTGAGAAGTCTGTTTGAGGAGGTGTGTGTATGTGTGGTTTGCCCTTGGAGTGACTTCACTGCAGCATCTATGTAAATATGTGTGGTGTATTTGTGACCCTCCCTTATATTTCTGCGGATGCTTCTTTTCTGCTTTACATGTGACTCTCCATGAGATAGGGGTAAGAGTTATAAGGTGAGGCACAAAGAGAGAAGTTACGTATGTTATCGTTTTACCGTTTCAACAGAGAATAAAGCTGCTAGAAATCCAACAGTATGCTAATCTTTTGTGATAATCAGGGTTGTAAAATTACTGTTTTGTTTGTGTCTGTATGTGTGTGTGTTTGTTATTGATTGAAATACCTAAAAAAGGGAGAAAGGTTATTACCTAATCCATAGAATTCGTGAAGCTGCATTTCTCATCAGTTCTCCCTAAAAGTGCATTGGAAAATCTGTTTTGTTAATTTAAGCTTATCAGTTTATTAAATGCAAAGTTTTCTGACCATGTGATCATATGAAAGTGCACTTCCTCAAGTGTTTTTGTGGAAAGACTACAAAATGATTGTGACTGTTAATAGTAAATGGCTACATCTCAACTATAAGACATTATGTCAAATGTTTTGGATTCAAAATAATTTGAGCTTCAGTAATATATGTCTGTTATTTGTTTTGTGTGCTTTTATTTGAACAACTTTTTATTGAGAATTTTCAACAAATTACAAAGAAATCCACTGTTGGAACATACAGCAGAAATCCCCATGCCCCAAACTACTCCCAGTGGCCAGACAATCCCAAACACCTCATTGAAAATATCCAAACAACAACTAACACAATACATAAGTAGGAGGGGAAAAAAGAGGGATGATACACAATCGATATCCCATGAAGAATGAAATAAAATCAAAAAATCCCCAGCATCTATGCATTGTGTGCTGTTTCTAAAGAATATTAATTGTTTGTACCAAGTAAGGCATGATGAATATATAAATTCATTCATTTTGTGTTTCTGCCTCTAACAGAAGAAAATAATCTAGTGAGGCTTTTTCCTTAACATACTAAATATAATTGTTGATCATTAATAAATAACCACTGTTACTAAATTTATCAAGTGAATGTTAAATAGTTTTATCGATGGAATACAAAATAACACTTAAAAAGATTGTATTTTTTAAAATAGAATTTATTATATATGAATCTTTGTTATGTCATGCTGTTATGAATTTGTCATGATTGTGTGTTTTGTTGACACAATGACAGTCTGTTTTCAATACAAACAACCAGGACAAAGAAAAAAAAAGATTGGCATGTAATTACTAAAGTCTGCCAAAAGAGGGCAGCACGAAACACTGAATGCAGTCTGAGGCTTGAACTATGATGTAGCTCCTGCCAAAAAGGCCTTCAGTGTTCCTGAAAGCTGAAGTGATCTGATTATCTTCATGATTAAGAAGCAGATATTAAGCAATTCCACTTTGATCAACAAACAAGGCATCTAAAGGTTTAAAGTTGTGCATCTTTCTGTTTAAGTGTCTTTGTTCTCATTTATCCCATCTTCAACTTTCTTCATCTCCCGCCCCCCACAGATCTTCATCTCCGTCAACTGTCTGAGCACAGACTTCTCCTCTCAGAAGGGGGTGAAGGGTCTTCCTCTGAACCTGCAGATCGACACGTACAGCTACAACAACCGCAGCAACAAGCCCATCCACCGTGCCTACTGCCAGATCAAAGTCTTCTGTGACAAGGGCGCAGAGAGGAAGATCCGAGATGAGGAGAGGAAACAGTCCCGCAGGAAAGGGAAAGTCACCGAGCTCACCCCTGGCTTGTCTTGTGAGTTACTAGTTTTAAGATATGGACAGAGATACATTGTCATATATGTCAGTATATCTGTCCCAAACTTACTGGGGGCTTCTACAATATGATCAATTGAAGTAGCCATGACACATATTTCTTTAAATAACTGCTTGTATCTAGATGGGGACACATGATTACAACCCTTATGACACATACCTCTCAAAGCTGCAGTTGCTCTCAGCTCTACAGCATGCAGAAACAACATGTAACAGCTTGTTTCTGCTCAATGTTTTGATTTTAGGGCCTACACTACAACTTCACTGTAACAGTCCACCCTCAGTACTCTTATACTGGAAACCAAAACAGAGCAAAGACAAGAGTAAATATGTTTCTTGTCTGGTCAGGTGTCCAGAAGGTTTCAGCCTCTGTTTGCTAGAAAATATTCAGCAAGCATGTATTCAATAAAACCTCGTTTAACTAATATGCCAGTGTTATGTTTAATTTTGTCCTACTGCTTTAAATTGCTTCTTGCTGTGTTTTTGTTTTCTACCAGTTACAGATGTGAAAGTACCCATCCTCCAGAAACGCAATGATGTGACCATTTTTAAGATGATGACTGATCTTGACACCCAGCCTGTCCTTTTCATTCCTGACATTCACTTCTCTACCTTCCAGCGTCATGTGAGTGCCAATTACAGACACAAATCTCTAATAACACCTACTTTTTGAGCCAGCACTGAAAACATTTGCATTTCTGTGTTATTTCCAAACACGAACATGTCTTTTGCAACATTCATGCATCATTCGTGGCATCTTAGGTGGTCCATAAACAGTTTGTTTTTCAGCTTCCACCCACTCGACAGCCAGCTGGGTTGAGGTGACCTGCCTGCTTGCTAGTTGGCAGGAACAGAGAGTTCTGGTTTTGAGCTTTGATACAAGTCCTACATACTGATGGCTAGGTTTCAGAGTGCTTACTCACATGATGAATCATTTACCAGTGACTCAAAACAAACCGGTGTACAACCACCTTAATTTATGTGTTCATATGCTCAGGGCAAAAAATAGATTTGAAAACAGGGAGAGGAGTGCAGTTTTCCTATTGATTTGTAGAAACATACTGCAGAAATGAGATGGCCAGATATAAATTTAAGGATGATGAAGTGAGATATACTAGTATACATAAAGCCTGTAAGCATGCATGCAGGTTGTCTGGCTTTTTATCAGTTTTTACCAGAAGGAACGCCTCTTCTTTGTAACTGGACTCTGAGCTTTGCTTCTTACAGCCAGAGTGAACACGTCACATGGCACTTAGAAGATGAGTATGTCACACGGTGCTGCACGCACACCTGACCTGTACATGTTGGGTTCTGGGCCAAAGGATACTGTTTTGAGAAATTCCTCTACTTGTGAACATTGACTGCCCCCTGCTGGTCAAATTATGCACAGTCCTAGCTATCACAAATGGTCTTTCTCCCTTTCTCTCTCTCCCGCTAAATTTACTTTAATACCAGGAAAGCTGAGGGAGAGACAGGAGGTTATTTTTGGTGAGGCCAATGACATTGAACCTGACTGAACTGTCCGCAGCCAAGCTATCAGTTTCTGATAAACTCTGGGTTTACTCACTTTCCTCTTAGAATAGAAAATCTATTCACAGCAATGCCT
The DNA here is from genome assembly GCA_015106735.1 of Paratilapia polleni. Classification (NCBI taxonomy): domain Eukaryota; kingdom Metazoa; phylum Chordata; class Actinopteri; order Cichliformes; family Cichlidae; genus Paratilapia; species Paratilapia polleni. The sequence goes on along the minus strand of VUQI01018140.1, from coordinate 46,227 downwards.
GTAATCAATATAGTCACGGGGTAAAAGACTAACACAATAGCAGCTTTCCAAGAAAAAAAAAAAGTCATGATCATTTTTTTAAGCAAAAATGCCAGAAATCTATTGGTAAAAGCCTCTCAAATCAGAGGATCTACTTCTTTACTTTGTCACATATGGTAATGAAATCATAATATTTATTAAAAGCAAGCAATTTGAAGGCATTACCTTGCTGAGTTCTACTTTTCTTCTGACATTTTGTAGTCAAATTTACTCAATCAGCAGATAAATAAATAATGTAAATAAATGGTATTCTGTATTTCATGTGCACACTAACTAGATAACAGGGAGTCTAGTCAATCTTGTGTGAAGCACAAGAAACCGGTGAGTACTGTCAGGCTCCACACCTGCACCTCACTGGTTTACACTGACTAGTTCCAGTTCTCTGAGAAAAAGGAAGAATAAATGGGGCAACACGGGAAACTATTTGAACTTGGATGTTGACTTTGCCTTTGACCTAGTTGACTGATTTAGCAGTCACCGTTATGTGAAAAGTTACAACTGCAGCCTGTCAAATGCAGGAAACTGGTTAAAAAACATATTTAAATGTATTTTAATTTCAGATATCATCATAAATATTTGATAACAATTAACTATAATGCAAATCAAAGTAATACTGCATAGTTTGTTGGTAACGTTTACATTGCATTTGAGTGAATTTTTATCTTTTTTTTCTTTTGCAGCCTTTCTCAGCAGAAGATGGAGAAGACAAGTGAGTTCACTTAAGCCCTGATTTCACGTTTGCTTTATGTTAGCTTTGAACTGACACGACCTTTGGCACCTTCACAGTAAAAACATACAGAGTTGCCGTTTCTAGGAAATGTACGTGCCCTTCCTGTTGAGTGTGTGCTTGTGTTTTATGGCTTGTCAGCGGGTTGTTAAGACCATTTAAGCAATGGTTTGTCATGTGTGTGTGTTTCAACCGCAGCTCAGGCATGAAGAGATTACCCTTCAGTGATGATGAGTTCGCTTCACCCCCGAACAAGCTGCCGAGAGTGGACGAACCAAAGAAAGGTACTGTTTGTTGCTGTAGTGCAATGCCCCCTCTGCTCGTGTGCTGATCGGCGATCTTTGAGTGACGCTCTTCTAAGCAATGCGTGCACATGCATGTCAATGTGTGTTTGCTGCAGTCAGCCCCCAAAGCTCCACGCACACACACACACACACACACACACACACACACTCTCCCTCTCTCACTCTCTGGGACATGTGATTATTCAGGTCTTTCAAAACATACATGTGCCCAAGGCCTCCACTGACCCAACAGAATACCACAGATCACTATGTGCACACATACATGCAAACAAGCACTTGCGTTTTACCCTATATCCCATTCACAGATATGCAACAGGCATTTTTAATAGATAATAAATATGTAAATACATGTTTTGAAATGTGGTGTAGCTTAAGGAGGCATGTTTTAAACATTCAGGCTTTAAATGCCTGTTTCAAACTGCTTCTGCACAGATACACCTGGGTTTATTCAGTACTTTCACAAAGCCAGGCTCGACTTTAAAATACATTCATGCTGCAGGATATTAACCATAGAGAGGGGAAGAAATATTAAAGGGTCCCCAATTGCACGTGTTTTCAAAATTATTTTCTCAATAACTGGACAGTTTTTTTTTTTCTTTTGTGGTTTTTGAACTCAATACTTGATTTCAAGGGGACACAAGTCCAAAAACTGGAAGTAACCACTACTAAAGCGCTGTAAGACTTCAAGTGGTTCAAGACTTACTGTACTGACTTATGTTGTGGTAAGGTTTATAACCGCTCCACAACAGCTGTCATGTTTTTCCTAGTTACAAAACTAGCAGTTTTGCGATCTTGTTGACGTCTCAGTGACGTAGGGAGCAGTCAGTCAGGTCCCGCACACGCTCCTTAAATTGACATCTGTCATTATCTTTGGCTGCTCCAGACCAAACTGCGCAAATTTGACTTGGGCATATTATTGCAGTATGAAGCCAAACATCATCATAAAGTCACTTATCTCGCTGTTTCCCCTTTCTTATTTGATTTCAGTCCATATAAAGAAGAAGATAAAATTAGTGAACGCTCCTGGGCACATACTGACATTACACTTCACGAGTTGCAGCAACAGACTGGGAAAATTATATAAAAAGAATCTGTTGGGAACATGATCTAGGGTAGAGATGAGTCTGCCCTTCTGTTTGTGTCTCCTTTAACAACCATCCCAGTGTTGGACGATCAATGAACTTTCTAGGTGTGCTCCGTCTGAGATCTGTGCAAATTCTTCAAATCTGGATCAAAGCCCATGCAGTCTGGCAGAGAAATGGCTTGTAGTGTTATATATAGTGTAGCTGCAAATTTACTAATGGCTCACACATATGCGTACATGTGCTTAAGCTTCACCACTTTGAAAGTGAGTTGGGGATGCAGTAGAACCGCAAATTCTCAAACCCACACAAATGAAACAAAGCAGCAGTTAAGGAGTTTGCTCTGACGCAGATAAACCCTTTTATGACTGACACTGACTTTTGTCTGAGGTCGAATTTATGTCTGTGTGCAGTCCATGAACGTACGTGCTTTTCTTTGACGCCTGCTCGCCTCCTCTTTCTTTTTTCACCACACAGTCCTGCTGTATGTGCGCAAGGAAACAGACGAGGTGTTTGATGCCCTCATGCTGAAGAATCCCACGCTGAAAGGCCTGGTGGAAGCTGTAAGTTATCCTCAGTTCACTGAGCTGACTAGACTATGGCTTGTACTGGAGAACAATTTCTCGCATCATTTAAGCAATTTAGAGGCCAGATGAGCTTTGATGGGGCAGTAATACAGGGATAATGCAAAGTAGTGATTTGAGAGAAGAGAATGTGTTTTCAGGATTGCACAGGGGACGCTAAAGCTGCGAAAGGGGGAAAAGGTGCTAATGGAGGGGAGAGTTAGGGGATTTCGAACAGAGAAGGAAAGTGGAGATCTCCTGAGAAGAGAGGAAAAAGTTGGAACAGGTAGTTTAGAGGTCATCAAGTTTAAAAAGAAGAAGAAAAAGTGCGAAGGTCATGTATGGCAATTATGGAAAACTGTGGAGTGGGTAAGATAACAGGTGATCAAGTTTTTGAAAGATTAGACAGAAAACTGATTTTTTTATAGTGTCCAAGTTTTGCATTTCTTAACACAAATTTGTGGGGGGTTTTTTCAACCAGATTTCGGAGAAGTATGAACTGCCTTTCGATAAGGTTGGAAAGGTCTATAAGAAGTGCAAGAAAGGGTGAGTCCATACATGTCAGTCACATTCCCACACTATGTCTGAAACTTTGTAAAGGAGTAAATCTGATATAAATGAATGAATGAATACAAAATTAACATAATAACATACTTTTTAAACATAATTTTAGCTTCATTCTCAGGGCCTTGCTGAACTGTTTTACCTGCGCATGAAAGAGAATTTAGTTTAATTATAACCACACTTTCACTTGTTTTTCCAGACTAATGATTACACAGGCTTATTTTAACCATAAAAATCACAATGGGTTCCCCTCACATAGTAGATAGTGCTTAATTTGTGAGTTAATTGACCAATCAGCAATTAAACACAGATGCAGATGAGCAACTCATGAGCTGGGAGAACAGACTCGCACACGCTTGATTGGAATTCATGTAAAATGGTTACAAACTGTACAATGATTACATTTGTATAATAGGAAACAATGTTTATGCTAAGATGACCAACTGGTGGCTCTATCATCATATTTACTACACAGATATGAGGTGGTACTACTATAGTCTTAGTGAGGTGTGCAACAAATGTGGAACTACTCCTTTGGTAGTTAAAGATAACATTTTACTGTGTTTACATGATTGGCAATGGCCATTTCCTGCTCTATATTTTTATTCTTAAACTTTACTAGAGTAGATTTGCATGATTCACAGTTCAAAATAATCCTTATTTATCCTATACTGCAGCTTGGTGCAGCCCATCAGTTTGTCCACTGTCTGAAGCAAGCCGTTTTAGCTCCCTTCCCCCTCCTCTTCTGATTGGCTCCCCCTCTGAAACAGTAGATTTCATTAGCAGGTGGAAGGGGCTGCTGTGCCTGAGATGACCATATTAAGGATATCCCCTTCTATGACATCATACAGAGTAGAAGAAGCTGTCTTAAATTAAGTGTTTCCATCAGACTGAAGCCTGAAGCTTTCGGCTCATATGCATTCATTGACCTCATTATTTAAAATTTTGGCAATATTTAATGTGAACATTTACCAATGTAACAGTATATATATATATATATATATATATATATATAAAACAGAAAATAAGGAATAATAAATTCTCTTTAAAATCAGCATTATGAAAGACTTAAATTTAACACACTATTTTCTGTATTGACAGTATACTAGTCAATATGGACGACAACATCATCAAACACTACTCCAACGAAGACACTTTCCAGATCTCCATGGAGGAGTTGGGCGGCTTGTACAAACTCACCCTCACTGAAATCTGATTGGGGAAGAAGAGTTACTTTGGATTACCCTTAAAAGATGGGTGGAGGACAAATGAAGCCTTCAAGTTTACACTTCTGGCTATGCAGTGATTGTGGACCTGTCGTTCATGTTGTATACGTGTTATATTAGTGTGCAACAGATTTTTTTTTTTCTAAAAGCCATAGCTCTTAACAGATGTTGGTTAGAGATGTAAGTTATACATTTTGATTATTATAAAACTGTTTTGTGCATAAGAATTAACAAGTGAGGACATGTTTGACATTGACAGGACACTTTTGTATTTAGTGAGAATATGAGCTGAATCTCAAATATCAGTGCCTACTTTTGTATACTTTGCTCAGGCTTGCAGAGCAGTTATAATACTGCTATACCTCATGCTATACAAAGCAGCAGCATTTATTCATTCATATGGATTTTATCAGAAGAAAGAAATCATCTTTTTCATACTAAAGCCACATCCATAGCACTGACAATCGCTATCTGCAAAGCTGGGTATTCTGCACAAAGAAATTCTGAGTAAAATGCCCGTAAATTGCTGACAAAGCTCCAGAGGTTCAGTGTATTAATACTAAACAAAACATGGCAGTATTTAGTGTGCAAAACCTTCTTTGACCATCCTATAATTTGGTAGAATACTGTAAATGTATTTTTTAGCTTAGAATACATTTTTGGGTGCCATTAAAATTTTTCTTCCTCAGACCAATTTAAATAATGGACTCAATGTAAGTATTAAATGGTAGCTAAATATGTTGATAATATTACTAAAACAGAACTACCCTTCCCCTGTAGAGTAGTTTTCTGAATGCTGATAAAATAGGTCAATTAATATCTAGTGCAGTCTGTAAAGGCTGTCCTGGAAGTGCAATATGATTATTAGATTCAGACACATTCAGAAAAAAATCTCTCAATAGCCATAACATACAGTATAGAATACATGTTCATTTTTTATTTGTATATAGCACAAAGAAAAAGGGATGTAAATGATCTCTCTTTTGTATCTCAATACTCATTGTGTATATATTTATTAAGAGAATGGATGTGGGTCATTGTTTTTTTTAACCATATATAGATTTCTATTTCCTCATGATATAATGTTTTTTTTTCCTTTTTATATGAAGTTATTCAAACATTACATGTCCAGGGACACAAAGTTAAAATGTTTTTGTTGTTGTTTTTGTTTTGTTTGTTAAGGATTTAATCCACAAAGTCCCCCAATAAAAGCTCCGCAGTAGCTGCTGTTTTGGTTGTCTAAGACTTTTTGTTTCTTTCTCTTTCTTCTAACACTAATATTTCAAAATTATGGATGTGTTTCATTAAATATTAGCTATGATGGTGGTTGAGGTGCTTGGGCTGTGGCAGAGATTAACTGTGTCTGTCCACAGGAACAGATGTCTGGGCATCAACTCCAACCCTGCAGACAGGAAGCGTGCATGACAGGACAGCCTGGTGCAGAGAAGCAGCTCTGTCGGAAACCTGGCTGCAAATTTCTATATACATAACTGACACTTTGATTATTCCAGGTTCTGAAATTTGGTAGACATTAATGCCAAAGTTGACATTTAATGTACCCATATGGGAAAAAAGTAGGAAAAAACATAGGATCTAACTACTGTGGCTTGTGACCAGATAGCTGCAAACCTAGTGGCATCCCCACCAGTCTCCACAGACAGTATAAAAGATGGACGCAGGTAGTTTCCCTTCTTTAATACTGCCTATGGTCTTTGTGCTGAGTGCTAATTAGCCAGTATTAGCCTGCTAACATGCTAGATTTACTAAATATGGTAAACATTAAACATTAGCATGTTAGCGCACTGTGCTTTTGCAGATAGTCTCATAGAGATGCTAGTTAGTTTTAGAGGAGTGGCCTTTTTAAAAGTAAACCAATTAAAAACATATATAAAATTATAAACTGTGTAATTTGTGTGATATACTTTGCAGTTGTTAAATTAGTTGACTTGGTCACTTAGCATTCAGTTGAGTTAGATGCATCACTTTCCCCTCTGTTGCTCTTAACTGGCTGTTTTATAAGATGCATTTTATGTGTCAGTGTTGGCATTTTTAAGAATGAAGCACAAATACAATACAGCATGAGTTGGAGCTATGTTTTAGACCAGCCTGTGGAGTGCTAAATTATCTATTAACAGTAGCAAGCTTGGTTCCAGCTGCTTTAACTGGAAACTGCAAATTAGTGCTAAGTAACAAACTAATAAAACACTAGAATTTCACTCACCAAAACTGAAGCACAGACTTCTTGGAGGCTAAATTTACAGAAACAATCTGATAGCTGGATATGTACAATAATAAAAGAGGACAGCTCTCTAATGTTCAGTTGTGCAGGTAAAAAGAGGAGAAAGCCCTCATTTAGTTTAAATTTAACCAACCAGCCACACCAATGTTGCCATGTTGCCACGCTGCCACACTGAGATGCCTTCAAGTGTCATCTGCCATCTGTTCGCTTTTAGTGTCGCTCTCATTCAACAGGGGAACAGTTTTTAAAAAATCTACTATCATAATGAAACTTTCAGACTTGATTACTTTCATTAAGACAATTATTTGTTGTATTGCAATTATTTGTTGTATTCTGAAATGTTAAATATGCAAATGAAGTATTATCTCATTAAAATGCACTCATCAACTACAGGGTAGTGTCTTGCCTTAAAGCTAGAGTTGGTGTCATGAAGCTTCTCCTGTTGTAGGTGACTGGTCAGGAAACTGGTCGGGCTCACAACTTTCTTCTCTTTTTCTGTCCTATTTTAAAAGTTATTTGATTTGAAGAAATTGGTAAAAAAAAAAAAAAAATTAGTAAGTGGTGCTTTAGCACTAGAGTTCATATTTTGAACACATAAAGTATTTTTATGTACCTTATAAGAATAAAAAGAACACTATTAATCTCAAAAGGAAAGAATATCTCCATAAAATAGAAATGACAAAACAAAAAAGCTCGCTGAAGAAGAAAATAGCTCAGTTAAATAGAATAATATATAAGCAAACAGCCACTTAGTGATCTTATATTGTACATAAAATACAATAAAATGCAGAATTAAAAGCTTGTAAAATAACAAAATGTCCCTATAAAGTAAAAAAGCTCAATAAAATAAAATAATATGAAACAAAATAAAAGTAGGTTACTAAATGTAGCCGAAAACAAGAACAACAAAAGTGATTGAGTCTACAAAGTGTAAAGTACAATATCACTGCAGTTCAGGGTTAAAATAAAGCTATTGAGATGAAAGTGCAGCTGATTCTCTGCTATACAGATGTGTAGAGTTGTAAAGAGTTACTGCCTAGGAAAGCTGAGTCATCTCTGCTGAAATGAGGTGATGGAGAGGGGTTTCCATCCATTTTTTTTTACCCCCAGCAGACCACAGCTTAAAAAAATGTCACTGGCTACCAAAGACTTAGAAAACATCCTGGGCTTCAAAGAGTTGGTGCCGCACACAGTCAAGAACCAGAGTGTCCACAGGAAGGAGCAGGAAGAGCCCACTCTGTCTGTTCCTGCAGAGAGCCTCAGAGTTCCTGTTATAGTCCAGTTTGCAGACCAAGTGGACTCCTGGTATGCACTCCATACCATTTATTTTAAAGCTTTGGTTATTTTACTTACTTTTGCAGATTTTAAAATAGAAATCTACCAGTAACTTATGCTTTATTACTATTAAAAAAAAAAGCTGCCCAGTAATATATACATAATTAAAATCATCTCCTGCTGCAGCATTAAAGTAATATACACAATCAATAATTATGATCCAATGATATAGCCCAATGTATATGATTCTGTAAAGGACTATTCTGCACAATGAGCACTTTTACTTGAAGTATATTTTGATGCAAAACTTTTTCACAATTGCCTAAGTAGGATTTTTACTTAAGTAAAGGGTCTAAATAATTGTTTCACCGCTTTACAAAGCAGTAATTTAATACAAAACAATGTTCAGGCTCATGTGCAGTCATGATGCCATCTGTATTATTGCACAGGACTGCACATGAGCCTGAAAATTGTGCCAGATGTTTTCTATTATTTTTTTTTACGCTGTATTTGTAAATACCTGATTTCCACCGAATGCCCAGAATTGAAAAGACAACTGGCTGCAGTCCATATCTTAAAAACACAGATAACATACAGGGTATTGAGGTTTAAGTTTATTTGACATCAGTTGACTTGAAATGTTGTTGCGTGTGTCTATCCAGTGTTTGTTCCATTCTCAGATCAAGACACAGAAAGAAGCAGCCACTCTTCTCCCTAATTTTATATATGTATGCAATAATATTAAAAACACTTCATACAATATACCAAGTAGAGTTATTTTCACACTTACAACAGACCACAGAAATAGTTTAATGAACTAATGTAGGTCTTTGAAAGTGGAGATCATGAGATCATCTGCAGCACAGAGGACTGTGTGGCCAGACAGCCATGCAGAATAAAATTCAAAATGTAATATTTGATAACAACCATAGAGTCTTCATCATTAGGCACCACACATCGTTACACTGTCTCCTCTAGGAAAGCTCCTCCAGGGAGCCCTCAAACCTGCCTCCTGTTCCTCATGTTGCCAGGACAACAGACAGCATGCTTGCAGCACACATGTCAGTCTCTCATAGCAACAGATTGGCTTTAGAATCACACTCTGACCAATCAGGAGTCGGCTGCTGGATGAGAACTCCCTGTTGTTGTTCCACTCTAATGTGTAGGAGGAGAGGGGGAGGAGTCACATGTTGTGAGGTACACAAAGCATCCTTCAGTGCACAGTACTACAGGTCATCTGTGACTGAAAATAAACACCAAAACAATTTTACCAGGAGCAGGAAATAAAATTGGTTTTGCTCTTTTTCCAATAAAGTTGAGAGCAATCGCAATTCTTAATATCTTAATACCAATTCTGATATTAAGATGAAGATTTCAGTCATATTTTATGTGCTTTTGTTTTCTTTCTTGTTTTTGGTTTTTATATTCATGAAAATTCAAAGGATTCTTTCAGCAAGTTTCCTTCTGTGTATTCAGACAGATATCATGCCAATAATTGACTGAATCCACTGGCCCACTTTAGTATTAGCTAGAAAATTCTCCCCATGAGTGTTTAAAACCATCAGGTCAACAACATTCCTCCACATAGCATAAAACATATGTTTGTCATGACAGAACTATGAGTCTAGAAATCTCCTAACTTTGCAAGGTTGGTATGAAAGGATATAATAGCTATAACAGGTAAATGTGATTTTTTTTTTTTTTAATCAAGAAGTCTCAGTGATATCAGCATTTCTTTTACAGCATTTAGTTTACACGAGAGACCAGGCTAAGGTAGCAGCTGTACAAAGTCACAACTTATTAAAATGCATCAAAAACAACAAAGTGCGACAAATAACAAACAACCACACAAAATAACCATGACAAAAACAGTGTCCTCTCAAGAAAAACAAGTGCAGGCCACCTTCACCCCATTCTTTATGATGCCTTTGATCTTTATCTATCTTTATAGATAAAAAATATGAGTTATCTGCTGTTTGAGGAGTCAGTGATGACCAACCCACCAAATAATAATGAATGCAATGGTGAGTAAGAGACCTACACGGCATTCGGCCATCCGTTTTCTTAGCTGTTTATCCAATTTATGGTCGTGGGGGCAGGGGACTGGAGCCTGTCCCAGCTGTCATCGGGTGAAAGGTGGGGTACACCATGTACATGTCGCCAGTCCGTCAGAGGGCCAACCTAAATAGCATTCTGATATACAAAAACAAGCTTTAATAATTTTTGAAAGGGTATATGCATTCCACATACTTTGGCTTGTCTTTCAGTTGTTTTTCGCATAATTTGGTCTGTCTGAACTTCTGGTATAGTAAAACTGTGTCTTTTTTCAGTGTGTAATTCATATTTTTTAAGGCATACTGCAAATGTTCATTTTCAAATATTTGCATGTTAGGTATTTAAATTAAAAAAAAAAAAAAAAACAGCCCAAAGATGGAAACAAAAGAGGGGTGAGGGATCTTCTTCTTCTTTCAAGGGTTTTCCACAGTCTGGGATGTCATTATGCTCTGTGTCCTTTCACCCAGATGCCAGTTTGCAGTGATGGTGACACTCTTGGACAGTGTTTTATATAATCCTGAGTGAGCCCAAAAAGCATTCTGAGTATTTTAACATCAGCATTAGCTTCTGTGACTATCAGCAAAGCACGGAAGTGTCGCCAAGTGTTGCAACATTAGCTGCAACAGTGATCTGCAAACAGTAACTTGGCTATGTAAAACACAAGAAAAAAACCTGTAAACCAGTTGAGCACCACAGCTTGAAATGTGATATAAACAATCTTAGTTAAGTAAAGATAATGCCATGTATTTGCAGGCTTCAGTTTGAACTTAGGTGCATCAAAGTGAATTGAGATGACGCTATTTCAGTTTACAGTGAACTTCTCCTTTTAGTAATCAGATGAATGTTGTTGAATTAATATAAGTACAAAACAACATCAAAATAAGCTATATGTTGATTAGAGTTAATATAAAAACTATATTTTATATTTTTAGACAAGGTGTCACAGCTCAGGGGCTGTTCATAAAATGTGGCCCCTGGTGATATATTTAACCTTAGTGGGGCAACTCCCCCCTTTTCTGACTCCGCTCCAGGAGTTCCTGAGTTGGGGGAGTTGACCGGACAGGGGAGTCGTGCATGCAGAGGCCCAGATAGGGCCAGCGTAACCTTTCCTCCAGATTCCCAAAGTAAGATGAAGTGAACTGGCCCACAAACAGGCTGCTGTACTAAGACCCGGCTGCTTGTCATGCCTGCATGCTAACTGGTTTTCCTAGCAGCTCCTCCCTCTTCCCCTCTCTTCTCGCTAACAGCTGGCACTGAAACTGCATTGCCACAGCTCCAGGCCCTCAGTGCTCCCTGAGGTCATGCTTATGTGAGTCATACCAAGACCAGGCCTTCCTTAGCAGCCATGCGCTGCCAAGGCTGAGCCGACACACCTGCTACACTCCTCCCTGCTGCAAGCAAGCTGCAAACAAACAGCACCTTAACAATTAGGTAAACTGTGATCAGGTTCTTTTTGTATAAGCAAGAAAGACTAGAAATAAAACATGAAATATAATGGGTCTGTGCTCATACGAATGGCACTGGGTCTGTGGTTATACTGAAAAAGCTATGTTTTTAAAGCATTACATTTGCACTTGTTTCATATTGAAGTTTGCTGAAAGATCTGACATATTTTTTTCCTTTGTCCAAATACAGTTGGTGGTGATGTAACAGCACATGTAGGTCAAGACCAGTTTGCTTTCTCTGACATGTGGTGGTGTGAATGTGCTCATAAAAATGGCCAGGCAAGAGGACACAGGAAAAACACACAGCATACACTTACATAAAGCTTTCAGAATGTATTTAGTCAGGAGCACAAAGCACAACACAGAACACCCTTTGCCCTACATACAGGACAAATAAGCATGCACTGCCTCTGGAGACAGAGGCAATAATTATAATTATAATTATTACAATAATTATCATAGGTTCAAACCTATGATAATTATTTAAAGCCATTGTTTGTCATCAAATGTAGAATATAGAAAATGTTCAATAGAAATAAAACACCTAATAAGAGAAAAGAGGTGTCAAGATTATGACCACGTGAGAACATGATTGACAGTGAATTGGTGTCCTTTCATAGATGGCCTAGTTTACAGTAAGCGGGAAAAAAAACCCTGAAACATGGGATTTTTGGCAACAAAGTTAAAGGCTGCAATAACAACTTGGAGAAAACAAAGCATTTTAGTCACTTTGTAGCTGAGGATCATTGTGTTACTTAATCCTTCGTTAAACAGCTTGTTCTGTAAGAAAACTACATAAACATCTCAAAAATAAATAAAAACACAAGACAGAAACCCGCGCTTCGTCTGGCACTAGTGTTGCATTCACGTGTTGTGGGAAATGTGGTAAAAATGTCCTCGCTTAATTTTTTTTGCCTGATGGACCCTTTTCTATGTATGCAGTTAAGTCAACTGAGTATAAAACATATCCACTCAAGTCTCTTCGAGATAGTTAACTACAAATTCAAATGCTTGCTTACTTGTGAGCTTTTGCAAACGTTTGTTAAAATATTATTATTTAACCTTTGCATTCTGACCAGACTTGGACCTTTGGCTCTGAAATTATTTATTTATTCTATTTCAAAAGATAAAAGAGCATAGTGCAACATCGCAAATAATACAGCAGGGAAAATTACAGATAGACTCTTATATAATAATGTTGAATAACATCCACTGAAACGTATTATTTAATTTCTAAAAACTTTGAGATAATATGTAAATTACTGATATATATATATATATATATATATATATATATAGATGTATATGTATAATTTAGATTTTTTTTTTTTACAGGGTAATGAAAAGTAATGAAAAATATTTTTTAATTACTAAGCATTAAAATATGAACATATACTAGACCATATGTCCATTACTGTTAATTCTTCTCTCGACATATATTATTCTAATATATATTGAATTAATCTGAATTAGCATACTTCATAACATAACTTGTGTTCAAGTTATAGATGATGTTTTGATTTACACAATGTTCCATTGAGTTACCGGGAGGTTATTCCCATGGCCATTGAATGTAGCATACACTGAAACGACCTTTCGCCTAGTTTAGCGGATGGCGGTTCATCGGGTTTACCCTGACACTGCTGACTCTCGCGGGCACGCCCACCAACGACCACGCACCCTGTTTCCTCCAACCGGCCAGCGAGCACGCACTGTTCACGCGCTTCTTGCTCTCCCATTGGCTGAAGCTCTATACACATTTGATTGCGATTGGCGGAGTGTTGCCACCCGCCGGTGCGTGTTGTGAGTTTTGTTTTTCTTTTTTTCCCTCCTCCTCCTCCCCATGTTTTACACACACAGCTGAGAGAAAAGGGAGCCAGTCAGAGAAAAGACGACCTCAACCCTATCGGAACAGGCAACAGCGCTGGCAACCGCCGTCTCTTTGTTCTAAACTGGCTTCAAAAACGTGATATTTAAATATTTTATTCCTCAATGCCTTCGCGAAAATTTACCGAGATGGACTCACACGAGGTAAGACATTTTTAATAAATGTCACTTTAGCTTTACGCAACATTTTTTTGTTTTTGCTTCAGTCCTCAAACATTCACTTGTTTACTTTGACATTTCAGCACTCAACGTAAATGAAAAGCTTAATTTGACAATTATATAAAAGTTTATTAATTATACTTTGTGTCCCATCAACTTTGCAGTGGTGCCAAAAAAAAATAAAAACATATTAAACATAAACACTGTTTCTAGCATTTTATTCAACCCTAAAACCAATAAATAAAAATGTCACGCCAACATACACGGAACACTGTCCACATTTGGTTTAATGCGGTTGCATTTCTGTGGAGAATCGCTAATATGCTTTGTTTACTGTAAAAAATATATAATGAAGTTGGAACGTGACAAGCCTACTTCCTGATGCAAACCCGCTTTATGGGGATTTCACATGGCTCATCTCGGCAGCACGTCACTGTTTGGTCTATATTTGGTAATGGGAGGTGTCCTGGCTTCTGGCCAGAGGCAGTGCGTGCTGGGCTGGGGTGTAGTCACCAACACCCCCTCTCCTTTATTGGCAGCATCACACAGTTTGGCCCGGGAACTTCAGATACAGGAACAGTGTCTGAGCAGATGATAACTGGAAATAGATTTTTTTTTTTCCATTCTGGGTAATAGAATAGAAAGCTTCTTTGTCAGCGTTATCAGAGAGAAAGCTGAATCAACAGGCTGTATAACAGGAGTTGTAAATAGATATTTTTTTTTGTGTTGTCAGTGACCACACAAAAGTATTTTAATTTTCCTGTTTTTCTGCTCCTCGTAGACTGAGTATATGGATCATTGTGAGGCTAACCTTAAGAGGAGAAGGCATGACAGCGAGCAGTTTGTCACTAGCAGATCCAGTGTTTGCTACTCTGGTCTGGAGTACACTGACCTGGAGGCGGCAGAGGCTCTGATGTGTATGAGCTCTTGGGGGCAGACTCTTTTCCTCAGCAGCAACAAGCCAAACCCCTGCAAGCCAAGACCCCTCACCCCAGCGTCGGACTCCTGTGATTCCCTCCTACCACCAGAGCTGCCAGAGCCCCCAAAGGACTTTGTGTCCCTCTCCTCCCTGGTAAGACATATCATATAGCACCAATGTCAAACCAGTGAATTATATGGATGCCACTACTGCAGCATTTCTTCATCATAGTTTGAGCTAAAAGGAGGTGTGAAAATCACACTGTAGATAGCAGTGATAACTTGCGTTTACTAATTAAACATCTTCATTAGTGTCAGGGTGTGCTCTGAAGGCCTTGACCTTGTGATGTGAATGTGTAAAGATAACTGTTGGAGGATGGTTTATGACATGAGGCTGGGGCAACTGAGAGTTGCTACAGCAAGAAAAACCTTGATACAGTAAGGTGTTTGACCTTCAGACAGAGTTCTTTCTTGCAGATGCAGGGTCATAAAAATCACTGATTTATAGCTCAGTGTAATTGTTATTCTTATGTGTATCTGCTTGCCACCTGTGATACGCATCATTGAAAATACAGGTTCTTTTCCAACTACAGAAACACACCATGTTATTGCTGTGGACACACTTTTAATTCTCCAACCCTTTCTTTGCAGTGTATGACCCCGCCTCACAGTCCCAGCTTTATTGAAACATCATCAAGCACTACGCCCCAGTCAAGTTCTGGCCTGGCTGCATCCACACAACAACCTGTCCTGGCAGCCGCTGCAGAAAAGACCCCCTCCCTCCCCCTCCCACAGCCCTGCAGAGCAATGGCGACCAGCGTGATCCGCCACACTGCAGACACGACCCTCTGCCAACACCACATTCCAGTGGCCCCCAATCCAGAGAAAACTAGGGACATGGTAACAGCTACTACAATGGTCTGCCAGCAGCAGCAGCAACAATGCATCACAAACACAGAGCAGATAACCACACCTCCATCCCCTCCTGCTTCTCTCATACCTGCAAAAACAGAGCAGCTACCCAGTCCCCCAAAACCCTGTTTGGACAATGTCCCCACCCGAACTCCTGTCAACAACCAACCACAAAATAGCACACCCACTCCCCCTGTTCCCACAGCCGTGTCCCCTCCTCCAGTTGCCAGCCCTCAAATCATCTGCCAGATGTTCCCTGTCAGCAGCCAATCAGGTATAATCTCAGCCTTCATCCCCAGTGCGGTTCAAACATCCAGTACTGGAATTCGGACTGCCGCCACACCCATCCTCCCCCAGCCCACCTCAGCTAATACCCCCCCTGTCCAGCAGTCCCTGATTGTGGGCTCAGCAGTGCCCCAAGGCACAGTGATGCTGGTCCTCCCTCAGTCATCTGTGTCTCAGTCCCCCCACTGCCCTCAGACTGTCATGACCCTGGGCAACACCAAGCTACTACCTCTGGCCCCAGCCCCTGTGTACGTGTCAGCAGGACCCAGCGGCAGCACAACAGCTACAAAGATGGACTTTTCCCGCAGGAGGAACTATGTCTGCAACTTCCCAGGCTGCAGGAAGACGTACTTCAAGAGCTCACACCTCAAAGCACATCTTCGAACACACACAGGTGAGGGTTTAATGCATTGTTTGGCTGAGAATGTTGAATAAATGTGACTAACGAAGATGAGTGTTGTATCCTGTTTGTAAAACATTCCTTCTCCAATCTTGTTCTTCTTTACGGGAAGAGGGTGAGCTCATTGTTTTATGTAAGCCGAGCTCAGTGACGTGAAGTTTTTATGACTGCAATGTGACTCATTGTTTGCTCTATTTGTCCCTCCGTTTCCCTCCCTTAGGTGAGAAGCCCTTCAGCTGCAGCTGGGATGGGTGTGATAAGAGGTTTGCCCGCTCCGACGAGCTCTCCCGCCACAGGCGTACGCACACGGGGGAGAAGAAGTTTGTGTGTCCCGTGTGCGACCGGCGGTTTATGCGCAGTGATCACCTCACCAAACACGCCCGCCGCCACATGACCACAAAGAAAATTCCCTCATGGCAGGCGGATGTTAGGAGTCTGAACAAAATGGCTGCCGGCAAAACACCTCCTTCAAAACCTGGCGTTGCAACTCTAAGCATGCTGGTACCTGCTGGCTCAAAGTAGACAATGAACAACTGCCATCCAACCCACTCCCAAGAAGCCAGAGGGACACAGGAAGCAGCCAAGCACACAAGACTGCTGCTCTTTTGACTCATGGGAATGAAAAAAAAAAAAAAAACATGCACTGGACAAACTTCCTGCTCTACTGCTCATTTGTACACGTTTTTTTTTTCTTTAAAAAATTTTTTGTTTCTATAATTGATAATATGTATGCACTCTTGCCAAAGCCTTTGTATGAAGTTTTGTATTACACATTTCATCTTCTCCACCTCCCTTACAGCACCTCTCCTTTGTTTGTGTTGATATTCATGTGTACGTCTATGTGAATGTATCGTTTGTTGTACTATAAAATGCATTAATTTGTCATATTTGGGGAAAAAAGTTGACATGAAAACAATGTAAATATGAATATTAATCATCAGTACTATAATTATACTTTGATTGTATCTCCCTGTCTACCTTTTCATATTATTTAATACACATTTGTAATAAAACAAGTTTAAATGAGTTGTAATTGTGAGTTTTGTGACCTTTCTCATATCTAATCTGAGAGAAATCATGTGTGGGATCGAGATGTAGTCAGCAATCTTTCCCTGTGAACTCATGCAGAAATACATGAGTGGTGCCTGCCCACATCCTGTGTGTGTGTGTGTGTGCGTGTCACGCTGACTCCCCCCTCCCACCACCACCGCCCTCTTTGGTCAGCTGAAACTCACTCGTGTTCTTTCAAATGTGCTGACTGGCCTGTGGGTAGCTTCCTGCTGGTTGAATGAATTTTTTTGGTGTTATAAAAGCTCTTTTGGCGGAGCCATCCGGGGACATCGTGTCCTGTTCATTAGCTCAGAGGCAGAGCTAGATGAGTCAGAACAGACAGACAAGTTGGTCGTTCTGTACTGGAATTCATTAGAAGAACATTTGAGCCCATTCAAATATGTCACATGGGAACAAGGAGGGCATGGAGCTGCAGTTCTTCCATAATGCTCTGCTAAATTAATTCTAATGTGTGGTGTATTTTAGCATATATGGATTGACTGGTGTTCCAAATAAAAAGCCACATACCTGGCCTTCATACATATCTCCTACAAATTTCCAGAAAGTTATTTTTTATGAATCATTAAAAAAAAAAAAAAAACAAGATGTACCAAAACTGTCTCCCTGTGATGTTTCGCTCCTCCCTCCTTCTCACACACACATGCGGTTTCATAAGCAGTGGTCCCATACCTAGTAACAGCTCACCCCTTCCAATCACACAGTGAGAAATATGAACTGTTGGGGGTGCGACCAATCACCTCTCTCGTTTGCACACCCGCCCATTTGCCTTACTGACCGACATACTCACTGGCTGAGTGCCACCTGAACTGTGGTCTACAGGGACACCTGCTGGTGAGACGATGTAACGTCACTATTTACAATGAGGAAAAACACCTACCCATCATTAACATTTAACCATCAAATAAATGTAGAAATTAAAAAGGAAATTATAATCATTAGTATAGCATACTGTATAGAGTTCAAGCACAGTCAAACAACAATTTAATTAAAATTTGGTTGCTTATAAGCTAAGGTTTAATTAATGGAATTTGTTTTATTCATATATTGATTAAGTGACATACACCAATGAAGAGACTTTGGGTATTATTGGGAGTTATTATTGAGAGCAACTGCATGTACAGTATGAAGTCTCCATCATCACAGGTCCTAAAAGATTATATTTAAAAAATGGTCAAAGTGGTAATTAAGAGTTTTCTTAAATGAAATTAACAAAGATCTGGAGTTTTTAGCCCCAAAAATTAAGAAACATGTGGTTCGAGATGCAGCAAAAACAACAGCAGTGGTTTGTTTACTGAATTTTTCATTGCAGCAGAAAATAGGCAGCCAAACCTTGATGTAGATGTTGCTTTGAAAGCTAAAATAAAATTGAGCATTTCCTTCACTTTTACACATTTAAGGCCAACAGTTGTTGGTGGGGATATTTAAATGTAAATTTAAGGATATTTTCCACAATGCTCTGATCTAACCAAAGTCCTTCCAGTATTTCTCTTACAATATCTCTTCTAGTACTAAAGGGTGTTTTATTTGAAACATATTCAAAATCATGCACTTGAAATGATTTGACAGTTCATTCATAAACACAATGACAAAGTAAAAATGAATTTTTGCACATTTTTGTAATATTATTAAATATCAATAAACAAATCTACCATCTCATGGATTACTGACTACCTGACAGACAGGCTGCAGTATGTGACACTGGGCAGAGCTCTGTCTGATTTGGTGATGTGCAGTACAGGAGCTCCACAGGAGGGGACTGTGCTGTCTCCATTCCTGTTCACCTTGTACTTTCAGTACGACTCCGGGTCATGCCACCTACAGAAATACTCTGATGACTCTGTATTAGTGAAGGGCAGGAGGAGTACAGAGCACTGGTAGAGGATTTTGTTGAGTGGTCTGGGATGAATCACCTGCTTCTGAATGTGAATAAGACGAGAGAGAAGGTGATAAACTTCAGCAGGAAGAGGCTACAAGGCCCATCCTGGGACAGGATGTTGATGTGGTGGAGGAGTGCAAGTCCTCATCGACAGCAGGCTGAACTGGAAGACCAACACAGGCTGTATAGAAAAAGGGGATGAGCAGGCTCTATTTCCTAAGCAGCAAAATGATTTGGATTTTCTTGTGGGGAGCGCAGTGTACAGTGTCTGCTGGGGGAGCAGCATCGGAGCTGGTGACACCAACAGAGTGAATAAACTGATTAGGAAGGCTGGCTCTGTGATTGGCTGCAAAATGTACACTTTTAAAACTCTTATCCATCATGGATAATCCACCCTCTGCAACACTTACTGGAGGCAGCAGAGCACCTTCTCTAACAGACTGATTCAGCTCCGCTGTCACAAGGACAGATACAGGAAACCTTTTATACCACATGCTGTGACCCTCTATAATACATCTGTCTGACAGAGAGGCATCTGCCAGATATTATCATTATTAATAATATTATTTTATTATTATTATTCATCATTTCAACTTCTGTAACAAAAGAATTTCGCGAATGTGGGAAATAAATACCACTACTACTCAATGTTTATTACATAGAGAACTTCGATTTTGAGCACACTACAGAAAACACAAGTACCTACCAAAGTCATAGTTGGTGTCTGTATTTATACGATCAATGTATTTATTATTGTATGTTTTTTTTTCTTTTTTTTTTTTTAGTTAAAATCGCGTATCAATTAAAACCAAAACATGTATACAGTAAGGGGAGGCATTTCCTTGTTGCACCGCTCTAGCGTTGCTATGGTTACAATAACACAACTGTTGCTTCCGTTGCGAGTTTGTTGCTAAATTGTCTATTACTGGACCTAATACGAATAAACTATCACGTATTTTCGGTTTAGTGAGATTATGCAGTAAATGTGTTTAATTTAAACGTTTTATTTTTCCTGGACGCTTAAGTTACGAAAGTTTCTGGCAATTTTTGTACTCTAACTTTGTCCAGCTCAACACTTTTCTATCGTCACCATGGAGGTCGGAGATAAGCTCAAAGAGCTCAACATGACAGCGGACGAGGTCGACAAATTTACAAAAGCTTTAAAAGACGAGAAATTCAGGGAAATGCTGCGCGATTACGCCCAAGAAATATCAGACCCCGAGAACTGGAAAAAGTATGAAGAAGAGATCAAAATCCTGGAGCAGGAGAGAGGAAACACTGTAGAGTTTATCCACCCGAAACCATTTAGGGCTATCAAAACCAGCGTGGATGGCAAGCACAAATGTTTCATCAATATTTGCGCCAATGATAAAATTGGGAAGCCTGAATATAAGTGGATTGTGTCGGAGGATGGCCGCAGAGGGCAGTGTTGGTCCCTGCCTCAGAGTCTGCACCCTGGGAGGCAAGACACAGATCCTAAAGGCAACAAAATGATGATTTATGATGTTGTTTACCACCCTGACACTCTGCACATGGCAAGCAAAAATAAGCGGTTTCTGGAAATGGTGGACAGCACGGCTATTCAGGGAATCCAGAATGCTTTTAAAGTGACTCTGGACAAAAAGAACGTGAGAGAGATGAAGACAAAATACAAAGGGACCCCACAGCCTTGTGTTATAAGAAAATCCATACCTGGATCCAAAGCCAAGGAGCCCTCAGATCCACCAGACCCCCTTGCCTTCCCATTCCCAGATGAAAAAAGACCTAGCACACTGCCCCAAACAAAACCTACAGTGGCACCTAAAACAACAGAAAACAACAGTGATGCTAAACCTAAAGGCTTAGAGAAAACCACAGAGCCTACCAAGCCAAACTACTCAGTAAAATATCGCTCTTTTATTGATATGCAGGACTTTCGATGCTCTAGAGACTCAGCCCAAGGCCCCAGGCCCAAAGAGATTGTGGTAACCGTTGACTTGCCACTCCTGAAGTCAGTCAGAGACACAAGCCTTGAAGTAAAAGAGAAGAAACTGCTGCTAGAGTCCAAGAAACCAGCCTACAGACTGGAGCTACCTTTAGCCTACCCTGTGGACGAAGACAAAGGAGAAGCCAAGTTTAACAAACAGAAAGGACAGCTTATCGTCACCCTGCCTGTTCTTCCTCCTAATTTGGCTCCTGATTTATTTGTAGGGCTCGCACCGGCCGATCGTGATTACCAGAGTGTAAGTGATGGTGAGAGCCCGGAGGACAAAAGTGGGGTCGAAGAGGAGGACAAAAGGAAAGAGAGGGAAGGTGAGAAAAGTGAGCAGGAGCAACAAAAAAGTGTTGAGGGAAAGGAGGAAAGACAAGATGACGATTTGAAGCAGGAGAAAGAGGTCGAGAACAGTGAAAAAGAGGAAGAGAGAGGTCAAGAGGAAGGAGGACAAATTAGGGAAGAGGCGAATGGTGCAGAAGAGGCAAAATGGAAGAAACTGGAAGAAAAGGGCCAAGAAATTGTGGAGGAGGAAAGAGGAACTGAAGGTCACAAAGGCACAGAAGTGCAGGAGGATAAATTAAATGAGCAGAAGCAACTGACAAAGCAGAGCAATCAAAATGAAGATAACGAGAGTAGTAACCGTCAGAAATCAAGTGAAGATGGATGTGACAGAGTGGCAGAGGATAACGATACTCAGTGTGATACTTCTGTCCTGAAAAGAGGCACTGAAGAAAAATCAGTGGCTGATGATAAGGGGCTTGTAGCTGACAAACAGCACATTGGAATCTCTGCTGAACAAACCAGTGGTGTGACAGAGGAAGAAGCAGTAAATCTGGCCTCTAGTTTGGAGGCGACACCCAAAATGAAGCCTTCAGATATCCAAGAGGGGACTGAAGAGACAAACTTAAATGCAGCAGGAAAAGTGGAGGTGAGAAATTCTAACAATCATGCTGTGGGTACAAGTGTCTGCAAACTGCTGATTTTTTTTCTCCTTTTCTTTAATCAATTTTGTACTAAGTGGGAACATATGCTATATTTCAGAACCACACATCCAGTGACAAAACCCAG
Organism: Paratilapia polleni; assembly: GCA_015106735.1. Lineage (NCBI taxonomy): Eukaryota > Metazoa > Chordata > Actinopteri > Cichliformes > Cichlidae > Paratilapia > Paratilapia polleni. Next base: position 24,156 of record VUQI01018140.1, on the reverse strand, counting down.
AATACAGGTATGACTGCTGCAAGGGAAGACTGCTACATTACCAAGAGGGCTGTAAAGTCCAGCAAGATACCTGCAACTGATGAAGCAAAGACGTCAAGCAGAGGAGAATCAGGCAAACGGGTCACCTTTTGTTCTGAAGAACTCACCATGAGCTCAGTAAAGCAGGAGGAGAAAGAAGAAATGGATGAAGACGATCTGCCAACAGAGCAAATCTCACCAATCTCAGAACATGACGACAAGCCACCACCTGTATTACTGAGGGAAATTGATGAAGATGGAAATGAGGTAGTGATCAGTGATCATTCAACATCAGCTGGGTTCACCTTCCAAAACAACCTGATGTATGAGCTGGAATGATGGACTGTGTGAAAGAGATGATAGAAGCCTTCAAAGAAATGTATTTGAGTACAGTGTCTTACATATTTTAAAAGCCTGACCTACTTCTTTGGTTATTTTATGCAAACACATAACAAAAATGACAAATATTTGGATAAAGCAAAATAAACTACTTAAGACATGACAATGAATACTTTTATTTAATCTTTCACACATATATAAAAACTGTGGGTCATTAACACGGTAAAAACCAACTCCCTTTGGCCATTTGTCATTGACCCTGAGGCACTGTTTTCAGGAAACATATCTAATCTTGTTATTCCCCTGACTAATGGAAGTAGGTCAGTGGGGGAACCTGCAGTCTCTCTAAATGACAGGAAGGGAAAAAAAAAAAAGACAATACTATTAGAGACTTGCCAGCAGCACAAGATTTTGTGTCAGTGTTGCTGTGTGCTATCATAATGTACAGTAAGTGCCATTCTGTTTCAGATGGAGCAGGTTCTAACATTCATGCTTGTCTCTGACTCCATTTTGATAAATGGAAAGTGCCTCAGAAGATAAATTTAAGTGTAAAAAAAAAAAAAAGCAGCTTGAAGCACTTTTAAAAACACAGCGTAACAAAGTCAGTATTGTCCTTTCATTTAAAGGCAGCATCAAAAAACTACTGCTGAGCCATTTACCACTGCAGCTTCTTCTTATTGTCTCATCAGAAACTGTCCGACTGTATCCCACAATGCAACCTACTGCAGCACACACAACAATTTCCAGCTGATGATGTTTTCTGTCAAATAAGTCTGTTCACCCTCATCTGATTCCTCTCTGGAGGGAGTTGTCTAAGAATTCGGAGTAGCAGGAAAGTGAGCAGAAGTGCTGCTGCACCGGTGCATCTGTGCCTCCCATGTCATCCACCAGCACAACTGTGTGAGAGACTTGGTGAAGGTTCATGCTCACTGCAGTCTTAATGTAGAAACTGATGCAGACACAACCGCAGTCGCAGGTCTTGGCTATTTCGAGGTCCCGACACAAGTGGGCAGGGATAAGATGAGGTCCATATGGGATCCTGTGAGGAGAATCAGAAAGAATAAAGGGTTAATGAGTTTTCTAACTGCTAGAGAACCACAGCGAGGCCTAAACTGGATGTAGAGCATGTATATCTAACCTGAGATTGGCCACAGCTCTGGAGGCCAACTCCTGAAGTGGAAGGGGGAATGTAAGCTGCATTGTGTGGTCCAGAGGGTTGGGCTGGATAAACGGATTTCCAAACAAGTCCAGGTTCTCCAGACTCAGCTTACGGAAGTCATTGGGCAGTACAACCAGCTGGTTATGCGCTGCAGACAGGAACCTCAGCTTCGAGAGTCGGCCGATGTGGAATGGCAAACAAAGGAGCCCATTGTCGTCCAGTTTGAGGTTCACTAGCTCTCTGAGCTGGCAGAACTGAGCGGGCAGCGACTGCAAGCGATTCTGGCTGAGGTCCAGGTGCTGGAGGGTCCGCTGCAGGGTGGACAGGCAGAGCGCCTCGCTGAAGGCTTCCAGATGGTTATTGTGGAGGATGAGTTCAGAAAGGCAGCTGAGGTCACCGATGGTGGCGGGGAGTTTCTTGATGTGGTTGTTACTGAGGTCTAGTTTCCGTAGAGCTGGGTATACAAAAAACAAACAAACCAAAAAAAAAGTACTACTTAGAGCAGAGCTCACCAATGTTTTTAACTCAAAGTGCCATACCGACTTAGAAAAAGTAAGCGAACGGCCACACAATCACAACTGAGGCATGCTACCAACAACCTGCTTGACTCATTTTTACCTTTGAGGGACAGCATTCGCATGTCCACGCGTGACAGTTTGCAGTAAGACACCTGCAGCTGCTCCAGAGAGTAGGGGAAGTTGGAGGTGAGAGGGTAATCCTTCTTGGAGACGATGGTGAGTTTCTTCTTGGGCTGCTCTACATCTTTGGCGCGAACCGGAGTCAGCGTGGACAGAGGAAGGCTGCTTGTGTCACTTCCTCTGTCTGCTAGTCGAGCTGCCGAGAGGAAATTCTTCAAGCTATTGGAATCAGCCTACGGAGACATAAATAAAGTTACAGTTGGATCAGTGGATTCATAGGTAACAGATACAGGAGATTCACAGGGTCACTGTGCATGACTAGATTCACTGAAATATCTAACCTAAATTCCCTGACCTAGAATCCTCTGACACACTTGTTCTGAATGAAGGGGATGGATTTTATGCAGCTGGGAAAAAGAAATGTGAGCTTACTTATTATAGTTTACTTATTCAGTGTAAAAGTTTGTGAGGTGAGTGCCTTCTAACTTTCTAACAACGTGACAGGTTAAACGTCCAGGAGAGCTGTGCAACAAATCAAAACAATAAGGAGTTGAAACAGAAGTATGAGTGTGAGTAGTTCACAAATGAGAGAGGGAACTTGAAGATCTTCTTCCAGGACAGAAAAAGAACAACCAATCCAGAGGCCTTCACTACAACACAGAATTAGGGGCTTAGTGAGGTAACTTCAGGTTTAACCGTGGGTTTTTCATTGTTACGATGGTGGTCACTTCTTACTGAGGTACACTGCTATAGTTCAAGATATGAGATCAACACGTATGAAACCACCACCCACTGACCAATCAATAATCTGGAAAATAGGATGTCCATTCCCAGAAAAGTCTGACCTCAGTGTGCAGGCAGGTTTTAGAGACCGTCTTTGTCTGACGAGCATCAATCAAGAAACTAATTTTTAGGAGCAACTTCAATATAGTGACATGATCCTGTAACAGGGAAGTAAGCCAAGCCTACTTATCAGTTTGAATTCTGTTTTTATAATTATTCTTTACTTGTCTCAGACACTACCGGGGCTGCAGCTCAAAGAATAAGGCAAAAAACTATCTTAGGCACATCAAACAAGATATCACTGTAACAAAATACACAGCTGTAATTATATGTGAGATCCTCTGTGTCTTACACAGCGCTTTCTCTATAACACATGCTCATACACAACTGCTCTCAGCCCATGTGTTGAACCTCACTGTATTGTTCTAATATTAAAGTTTGATCATCTTCATTAAATACGGCACTTGCCAGAAGACCTGTCCATGTTTGTGGTCGGTCGCATGCTGCAAACACTCCCTCTTTCATTTGAAAGCTAGATTGGGATTCCCTGGCTGGCCTTATCGAGCTGATAACCACTTTCACATGACCGCTTAGCCGGATTGCTGATGTTAGGGTAAGTGAAGCTAGATAACAAAAAGATATTCTGCTTATGTTAAAATTGCTTCATAGTACAGGCTATGTACAAGTCAAAATAAATGCTTTTTAAGACATTTTTAAGGCCTAAATAAATACAAATTATGACTGAATAATGACAAGATTTTGTGTTATATTCAAGCTTTTATAAACAAGCTAACTACAAGTTCACTATACAACTATTTAACAATGTAATAATTCCTAAAACAGATGGTATTTATTGTTTTTCTTTGGATTTTGGGGTGTTGGTCAAACAAAACAAAGAATCTGAAGATGTTTTGATTTGTGGTGCAGGCTCAATCATCCATGTAATCTCCATCCATTTTCTTAACTGCTTATCCAATTCAGAGTCTTCAGTTATATGCACATTCATACTCAGACTGTAATTAAAGTGTGCCATATGTCGTACCTTGCTCAGGCAAATGTCAACAGCAGGTTCCTTTAATCTCACAGTGGCCTTGCCTTCCTCCACAAACCAAGTGAAGAACTTCTCTATGTTGTCTTTCAACTGGAAGAGAAACTGGTAAACATTAAGCAGTGGAAAAATTCATTTCACAACTTCAGGGTGGGTGTGCATCATCATTCATGCAAGAGTGATTCACAACTTCGTCAAGTCGAGACAGAATACGATATTTCAACATTTGTCTACAATTAGGTGACCATGGCTGTTAAGTTTTACATCAGCGGCAGAAGGTATGAGGAAAGCAGCAGCTGACACAATGAAAACAATATGACTAGAGTTTCTAAGGTAGATCATAATGAATAATTTAAGAAGTAGCTCTTAGTCACTTAAGCAGTACTTGCCAGGGATGTTTTCATGATGTTTGTTTGAAAAAGAAACAATTATTTTCATTATGAAATAATCTATTAATTCTTTCTTGTTAAATATCATCTGCTTTATAAACAGGAGCTAGTGAATTTGCATTTGGAAAACACCTTAATCTTTAACTAAGTATGAAAACTGTCTATCGATCATCTAAATGATTAATAGCTTAGGTGCTGAAGCTCGACAATTAAAAGAAAGTGTGTGGATGTTTTCACGGACCAATAAACAACACAGGCTGTCTGATTCATTTCACTGTAAAAGCCTAACCGCAAAGATTTTAAGTATATTTTACTTTTTTAAATAGTCAAAGCAGTATTGGTTCATCGGATCACTTAACTTTTTAAGACCCATCCAACGACTTTGCTCTTTTAGCAAACGAAAGGCTTCCTTTATTTATTTATTTGGTTTTATTTTTTTGGGAATCGTCTGAAAAGCAAAGCATGATGGGATGGCGTCACTTCACTTCTCTTGCCATCCATGGCATAACAAATGGATGCCAGAAATATTACACGCTGAAACGCTATCTGGCCTTTAAACGCTCTTTGGAAAATAAGTAAACAAAATAACACGATTAGCTTGAGACATCTTGTAGTTTGCTTATTTTGGAAACCAAAAGCAGAGGCCGCACACCCCGACATAAAGAATACATTCAGATTTAACAAATAGCACATGGAGTACAGTGGCAGACGTAAAGAGTAAACACCTTGTATTTTGATCCAGCTCTGTCTTTGGCTGTGCAGATCATCAAGTAGATGTTGCTGCGTTGACTCGTCTTGTCCAAATGCTTCCCAATGGAGAGCACTGCCCTTGTCCCCTTTCCGCGACTTTTCATCCCAAACGTCGGTAGCATCCGATTCACCACCTCGACATCACACTGGAGCTTCATCGCAATCACTTTGTAAGGAATGAAGTCCGGCTTAATGCCGCGTCAGAGCGAACAAATGTCTGAAATGCATACCACAGGAAAACTTCCGTGAGAAAGTTACGCTAGCTAGAAACGTTTGTGGTGAGGCTGGTGACACATCCGTGCTCGTCATGGATGTCAACAACAGCCCAGCCTTCTTCACAGAGTCGCAGCTTCATTTAATCTGTCGTCGAAGAAACGAGCCAACATCTACCGCGGGAATACTACGAACTTCGTGGGCAGCTGCGGTGTTCTTGACATTAGTTTGACTAAGCTACAAAGCTCTGGGAGTGTTCTCGGCTGTCAGTTGGTTTGCTAGCTGGAGTTAGCATAAACCTCGCGTGCATAGGGAAGTGACGTCAGAGAGGCGCTAAAGCCAGGGACCGAGCGCGCGCTAAAGACAGTGCACTCACCAGTCACTTTATTAGGTACACCTTGGTAGTAGTGGGTCGGACCCCCTTTTGCTTTCAGATCTGCCTTAATTCTTCATAACATAGATTCAACAAGTTGTTGGAAACATTCCTCAGAGATTTTGGTCCATATTGAAATGACAGCATCACACAGTTGCTGCAGATTTGTCAGCTGCACATCCATGATATGAATCTCCCGTTCCACCACATCCCAAAGGTGCTCTGTTGGGTTCAGATCTGGTGACTGGAGGCCATTTGAGTACAGTGAACTCACTGTCATGTTCAAGGAACCAGTTTGAGATGATTTAAGCTTTGTGATGTGTGTAGTGTGATGTAGTGTGTTATCCTGCTGGAAGCAGCCATCAGAAGATGGGTACACTGTGGTCATAAAGGGATGGACATGGTCAGCAACAATACTCAGGTAGACATTTAAACAATGCTCAGTTGGTACTAAGGGGCCCAAAGTGTGCCAAGATAATATCCCCCACACCATTACACCACCATCACCAGCCTGAATGTTGATACAAGGCAGGATGGATCCATGCTTTCATGTTGTTTATGCCAAATTCTGACTGTACCCTCTGAATATCGCAGCAGGCAACATTTTTCCAGTCTTCTGTTGTCCAATTTTGGTGAGCCTGTGAGAATTTTAGCCTCAGTTTCTTGTTCTTAGCTGACAGGAGTGGCACCAGGTGTGGTCTTCTGCTGCTGTAGCCCATCTGCTTCAAGGTTCAGCATGCTGTGAACTCAGAGATGCTTTTCTGCATACTTTGGTTGTAACAAGTGGTTATTTGAGTGACTTGCCTTCCTGTCAGCCCGAAGCAGTCAGGCCTTTCTCCTCAGACTTCTGGCATCAACAAGGCATTTTCACCCAGAGAACTGCTGCTCTCTGGGTATTTTCACTTTTTCAGACCATCCTCTGTAAATCCTAGAGATGGTTGTGTGGGAAAATCCCAGTAGATCAGCAGCTTCTGAAATACTCAGATCAGCACATCTGGCACCATCAACCTTCTCACATTCAACGTCAGTTAAATCACCTTTCTTTCCCATTCTGATGCTCGGTTTTAACTTCAGCAGGTTGTCTTGACCATGTCTACATGTCTAAATGCATTAGCTTCCTGCCAGGCTGATTAGATATTTGCGTTAACAAGCAGTTGAACAGGCATACCTACCAAAGTAGCTGGTGAGTGTATATGTTTAAACATACGTATATTATAGATGTTATATA
>VUQI01018121.1:1722-11788 GCA_015106735.1 Paratilapia polleni | reverse complement strand
TTTCAGCTAATAGCTCTTTGGGAATCACCTTGTTGATGCAAAAATACTATTTTATACCAGTCAAACTCTGTTACCTTTGGCATTTTTATAGATTCAACTAAAGAAAATGGGGGGAAAAAAATGTGTTTTCGCAAGAGGCTGCTAGTAACAAACTGTCCAAAGATACAATTTAAAATTGGTTCTTTGCTAAGTTGTCTGTTATGTGTAGACAACACTGGTTCATCCCTTGAGTTAGGCACCTTTTTATGCTTGAATGAATCATCAAAACAACATTCCCTTGAAAATGGTCAGGTACAAGGACTGGACTGAAAATGAGTGAAAAAGCAGCCAATGTCCAAAGAAAAACTCTGAAGGGCTTTCAGAAAGCCTGGAGAGCTATTGCTCAAGACCACTTTTAAAAAAGTACAAGAAAGTCTGGCTCCTTGGAAGCAAAATCTAAAGAAATGAGGGGTGGGCTCAAGACTTTTGCATAGTACTGTTATATGGGGAGGCATTGTGCTTCTGTGTGTAGTCACACCTCTGAATTATGGCTGCCCCTCCCTGAGGTTTCTTCCTGTTAAAAGGGAGTTTTTCCTTCCCACTGTTGCCAAGTGCTTGCTCATAGGGGGTCGTCTGATTGTTGGGGTTTTCTGTCTAATACTGTAGGGTCTTTGCCCTAAAATATAAAGCACCTTGAGGGGACTGTTGTTGTGATTTGGCGCCTAATAAATTGAATTGAATATTCAAGTTGGAAAAAGAACTTGAAAAGACAGACTGTGAAAGAGCTTTTTCTAATGTAATTAAACCCTAAATTACTCCTACTACTAATACAACTACTGTCTCGGTTCCACAAGTATTGTGAATGCAGGCCTACATCTTGACTGTCCCCTAAGGCAGCTTGGTGCATCTCCCAAATATAGATTCAGTCACCTGGTGGTCTGTGACTGAATCCATATACCATGCAGATGTAGAAGCTACTTTCAGTTACTCCTTTATTCATAGGGCTCACCACGGCGGGTAGCACCACGTGTTTGATTTGGCAGAGTTTTACCCTAGAGGCCCTTCCTGACGACCACAAAGCAATTTGCATTTCCTCCTGGAATCAAACCGAGGATCTTTTGCTTGTTAGGTGAACCATATTGCATATCATTCATTAAATGTCTTTTCCTTTTTTAGCCTTTTGGTGTATTTAAGGTCAAACTACTGGAAAAGCTAAATGTGTTTTCCACTTTACTTTTAAAGTCCTTGGAGGTTGTAGTGTACAATACTTTTACTGTTGAATGTAAATGAGCCAATCTCTACAGGAGTTATGGGAATGCAGAGTAGCAGAGCGAATGTACAAAAATTTTAATTTCTACTGGATGGCGTATAGTGATTGCATTCATTAATTCAGCTGTCAAAGGTGAGAGCTGAGGTGGAGGCATGAGATAGATGCTGTATTTGCCCATCTGGCTCTCTGCTTATCAGCAAGATTATACAAAAACTACAAAGCCAAATTTCACAAAAAAGAATATGCCATCAAATTTTGGTGCAAATCAAGAATGCTTTCTGTAAAGGCTGCAGAAGTGTTAAGGGGCTTTAAGGTAAAAGCACACGGCTCTCAAACATCATATCTTGGATTATGACTTCATCTAGTGGCCAAAATGTGTACTTCAACTTTGCTGCTTTGCTTTAAATATTGGAATATGTCAACAGATGTACCAAAGCCCTGGTTGGACTTACATTTTTATCAACTAAAAAGACAAATTTATTCCCCTGTGCCAAAACGATACTAACCAAACATGAGTATAACATAAGTGTGCGCTGCCTTCTGGGTGAAACAACAAACAAAAGAGGCCTCGGCCGTGTTTGCATCCAGCAGGCTGAGCTGTTTTCTATCCATTTGGCATTCAAATTCTTTACATTGTGCTTTGTTCACATTCCAGTGGTCATTGTTTTTCACCCTTAAATCCACAGTTTGTCGTGGGCAAAGCTAAACAGTTAGACACAGGATGGGGGAAAGCCCAGAACAAACATGAGGCTTATGAGTCACTACGTTTGATGCTTGCTGGGGAAAAGGAAAAACAATGCTTTGATCTAGTCAAAGGAGGAATTACACTATGCCTCATTTTCTATGATACTCAGTCACACACCAAGATGTTCAGCAGCACTTTAAAGGAGTGTGTTCACTGACAGTGTGCGAATGAGTCCACTGACACAGTTGAGTGCGAGAGAATAAAAACCGTTATCAGCGCTCAAGAGAACGAAGCTCAAATTATTCAAATGTTTCCTTCAAGTTTTGCAGTTAAAGCTCTGCTGAAGTGCCAACCAGACGTGGTGTCATTTCTTAATACTTACCACAAACCATGTAATTTAAAAACCCACAACGTCCATTACCGTCCCCAGAAATGCAATACACGGTACTGCATTTTTTTTTCTTACATATGACTTAAATTGCCCTATTTTTTTTTAAACTGTCATTTCTCGAGAAACCACTCTTGTTGTTATTTTTAATCATTCATTGCACATCAACCTCTGGATAATGTTATTAGGAATATTTGCAACAGACTCACCAATGAATTAAACATGAAAAGGAGCTGAGGTTGTGCAGCTGTTTCGCCTGAATTTATGCATATATAGAGCTTCATAGGGTTACCTATAAGATCTATATGAGCATCTTCAAAGCCGGGGACTTGTGTACATTTACACATGTGGTGGTAATTTTGTTAATTACTCATAACCATGAATTATTACCAGTAGAAATAGGATCAGTATTAACTGTGACTCACAGTTTTACATCCTCGTATTAAGTAACATCACAGCTGCTGTGACTTATTTAACCAAGAAATGAAACTCCTGAGAATAAGAGTGTCCTGGGCTGACAGAGGCAGCATTAACCCAGCATGCTTTTCAATGGTGGAAAAAACCAGAACTCCTGGTGAAAACACATGCAACTTCACACAGAAGGGCCCTACCCAGGCTTGAACACAGGACCATGTTACTGTGAGGCAATAGTGCTAACCACTGAGCCACCATGCTGCTGAACTGGAATTACTGTTTCCACTGGAGCCTATCCCAGCTGCCATAGGGCAAGAAACAGGGTACAACCTGGACAGGTCGCCAGTGTGTCGCACAGAGAGAAACAACCGTTCATGCTCACATTCACACCTACGGCCAATTTAGAATCACCAATTAACCTAACTGAATGTCTTTGGACTGTGGGAGGAAGCCGGAGTACCCGGAGAGAACCCACACAGACACGGGGAGAACATGCAGACTCCACACAGAAAGGCCCTGGACAGATGGTGGATTCAAACTCAGGACCTTCTTGCTGTGAGGCAACAGTGCTAACCACCGCGTAATGAAACACCAAATCCAATCTATCCAGGCACCTGCACAGGGAACATGCTAATACAAAGCTAAGAGCAAGAGACCCCTGGACCCGGAGTGGAAGTCAATCGGAGTGTACCAAAGCTCCATTTTTCACAGGTAACAAAAGCATCACAGGCGAACCCCAGTAGGAGTACCTGTTTCTACCATTGACCACGTATTTCTGTGAAGTGCTCTTTAGGCTGGTTTTCTCCAGCTTTCCTGTCACCTTTGTGGAAACATTTCGCTATAAAAAGAGATCATGCCCTGCTCATTAGGGTGGGAATTTGTGCAGATAACTGGATATATGTAAGGTTCAATACTAACTGGTAACTATTATGTCAGTGCAATTCAGACCATGTTGCAGAGTACAAATAATATATTGAGTAGTGTAAGAGACTCTTTTGTTGTTGTTTTTGAGTAGTGACCCCAACACTAGTTGTTGCTAAAGATTTTCATGCATACTTGGGTGGAACTGAGTCCAAATGTTACATAAAACAAAATAAATCCATTGCTTTTTGAGCTTTTTTTAAGTACTGCACAGCAGTGTTTATTTAAATCAAAAATATAGTGATATCCTTTCCAGAAATTACAATTTGAAAAGGAACCAAATAAGATGTCACTACTGCTGTTTTAAGAATATCATGTTTTGATCTTTTCATTAAAGTTATCTTTAAGTGCCTGAAGAAGCAGTTTCTTCAGCTTCTCAGAGACAAGCTTCAAACTTTAACAGGTTTATTTGGTGAGGAGAAAGGTGATATACCAATGTTGTGGCTTTTCTCCCTCATATGCGCATCAACAGTGTTTGTGAACTACTCTTACTGCCAGTGGGGGGAGACAAATGTTCAGCTCTGCAGGTTTAAAAATGTGCAGTTGCTTAGTAGCCATCAAAAAAGGGACAAAAATGTGGTCTTTATCTTAGTGCCAGCAAGGAGATAAAGATAAGTTAGTGAATGAGTGCTTTGAGATACTAAAAAGAAACCAGTCAATGCCATATGCTTCAAACTTCACATCACTCTAACCTGAGCTGAGAGTTTAAGCTGAGAATCAGCCTTTGGGAAAGCGATTAGGTCACTGTGGTTCCGCTAAAGCCTGCAGCCTGGTCAGAGCATTCAAGGCCCCGGCAAAGGACCAGCTGTTCTCAGAGATTACTGCTGCCAAATGCACAAATAGAAAGCATACAGCCTCTGTTATAGCTCAGCATCAGGCCCAGAGCCACTCTATAGCCATATATTTCAAACCCATTCAGCTGCATTTAGAGAATCAAGGGTAAAAAGGTGACACATTGTTTACCACTGGTGAACGCTCAGGGCCCCGCGGGGCCAGCAATGCAGGCTAATCTGACAGATATTTCTATTGTTGCTGGTGGAAATCTAATGCTACAACAGTCCAATTTCATCCCCCTCTCTCCTTTGTGTTTTTTATTTTTCCTCCTCTGCATTTGCGCAGCCTGAGCCCAGCATTACCAGCATTACCAGCACAACGGTTATAATTATCTTGACAAATGCAAATATGGTCACTGGATTTGTCACGGCCATTTCCACTTTAATTGCAGTTTAGATGCCAGCAGTGTCCCTTTGTCATACAGTGCAGTGTAATCATCGCAAGAAGGGGTGAAGCCCAAACAGATGACTTATCAGCACGGAGATGAGTGGAAGTGTCAGCCATAACACATTTGCACAGTTTGCATATAGGGAGTGGAGTAGCTTGAGTCAGAGGATACATTTTTTGTTTGTAATAAGAAAACTGAGTTTCTTTATCCATCCATCTATCCATTAAAATTTGAGTAAAGCTTAAAATGGCAAGTTCACAACATACACAACAGACTGAGATGCTGACTTGTACACACTTTTTTTTTTTTTTTTTAAACACACTCGTATTTGGGTGATTTTTAAATTTATTTTCTTAAAACAAATCTAAAAAGGAGAAAATGATGAAAAAATATTTAATTAGTACAGTGGTAAAAATAATGATGCAGCATCTTTGTTACTTTCTGGAAGTAGAAGTAGAAGTACTATTACACATCTGAAATATCTTACCCACTTATCCAATTCAGGGTTGCAGGGATGCTGGAGCCTATCCCAGCTGTCATAGGGCAAGAGGTGGGGTACACCGTGAACAGGCTGCCAGCCTATCACAGGGCTAACACAGAGAGACAGACAACACTCACATTCACACCTTGAATGATAATTACCAGAACAAAAAAAAAAAACCTCCATTCTCTGCACCAACACATTACCAACACCAACTGAACAAGTCTGACTTGTGCATTTTTATTGTGCAGCCCTCAAACATAAGGCAGCTTCCTAAATTGGCACTTGGTCATCAAAGCTTTAAGAACACCTAATTTTATAAATTATTTAATCCATTATCAATTGCTGTCTCATTATCTCATTCTGTTGGATCTCCACAGTGCAGAAAAAGGTGAAAAAGGTAATATTTTAGTATAATAATGTATTAACCATAATTTTTGAAATCTTAATCATCAAAATGACCACAATACATGGAAAATCTTATTTAATATTTAATTAATGCTTAAATATAGTAGCAAATTGGTTCATAACACCAATAAATTATCAATATAATGAAGGCAAGTGGGATTACTTTGCTATCAAACGATGGCTTCAGATATTAGACCAACCAGTTCTTCTATAGCAGCATTTTTTAAAAGCAGTAACCACACAGCCAATAATTCTCAGTCATAACAAATACAAGGCATCACCTTAAAATTCTGACTGGTGTGTGTCCCTGACTCAGGGACACACGGAGCAGCAGGTGTGACCTACAGGGGTGGAGGTGAAGTTGTGCTGGTGTGAAAGTAAGCAAAGAGCTACACAGAGAACTTTGGATTCCCAGAGTTTTTAAAGTTTTTTTTGTTACTTTTGAAACAACTTTCTTGTCACATTGAGGTGAAACTACTGAAGCAGGAATGTGCTGCACCCCAGAAGAGAGAGAGGTTTGAAAAGTCGAACGTAACGCCACTTTGCAAAGAGCAGACGAGTCGCCCAAAGGTTGCACTGAAACGCACTTTGGTCCATGACTATTAAAAGCATTCAGCATCCAGTGACACACGTTCTTTTTTGTCCATTTGTTCTAGCTTTTGATTAGAGAGCCAAATAAAATACAATAAAATGCAGATGAAAGGTTAGATATTAATTCAAATTTTAAGCCACCTTTGCAGCAAATTACAATTTTAAAAGAAGTGAACATAACATGGTGTGATCAATCAATAAATAAACAACAACAGTCGTATCACCAAAATAAAAAGACCTAATCTTTGCTAATCTTTATTTCCATCCATCTTAGTTTAATAATCTCTGTCTGAATGGTAAAATGTTTGGTTGTTTTTTTTCAGTTAGTTTGAACCCACAGCTTGAAAAGCAGATTATTGTTTAAAAAAAACTCATTGCAGAGTAATGCTGCTGACTTTGTAAATATTATAAAACACTGTAAAAGAATTTGCTGTCCCTGAGCAGCACCTCCAGTGATGCTGCAATCCTTCAGCCAATAAAGTTGTTCCACATCAGTGAAATGTGGATATATAGTAGAGATGGAGATATTGTAAGGGGTGGGCTTTTGACATGATTGGGTGTCACAAAGATGCAGGTCAGTGGCTGAGTGCACCCTCTGCTGGTGGCCTCTGAGCTCAGACTTTGTTTCTTATACACATTTAACTAATTTATCTGCCTTTATCTAGCTTTTTTTGTTTTTAAAAATTTGACTTATTTTATATTTAGCTATGAGGACCATTACTGGGTCTTATTTAGAATGACACATTTTGGTGTTATCAGAGATGTAAATACATACAATTCTTGCATGATTGATAGGTGTCATGTAGGCAGTTTTCTGTTCTTTTCCACGCTGCATGCCAGCAGAGAGGGTGAGGAGTTAATGATGAGAGTAACATTCTGACAGCAGCAGGGGATGTAATTCTGGATAATGCTTACTTGTGGCTAGACAGACTTGATCTCCAGTGCCCTAAAGGATGAGTCATGGCTATAAACTCCCAAGCTGCAGCTGATCTAAACTTTATATGGAAATGAATTTGATGAGGATGAGGAATCAAGGGTGCTCACTGTGGCAAAAATGACCTTTTATCAAAATATACAAAGAAATGTCACTGTTCATTCTAGTCTTTCTAGACAGACTGATTTCAAGAGATCACGTCATTGTGATCCCATACAGTAGAGCACATTTGCTCTCGTACATCATCCGAGGTCCATGAAAAGGTACTGGGCTATCACTTCCATTTAGCTTGAGCATGTAACAGTGAAACAAATCAAAAGAACAGGATGTATAACACAGATAGACAGATGTGAAGAGGTGCTAATATACAAACCGTCTCATTTAGATTCATTTAATGCAGATTTCCCTCTTTGACCTCCTGCCCAGTGCTGCTGTCTAACCACATTAAGCTGAGCAGGATGCAGCCCTCAGGCACAGGAAGTGTAAATGTGTACTGATGCCTGCAGAGTCAGGTCATTCTGTTAGGAGCTCCACAGCATACGTTCACCTTAAATATACCATTGTACTATTCTAATGTCCAGACTTTTAAAGTTACTACCAATCCTACAATAAACCTCCCTGAACACATGAAAAAAGATCAGTTGTGCAATATGATGGCAGAAGGTGGATGTCACGTGCACTGACCCAAATATGGTATCCAGGGCTTAAAGAAAGAAAAAAAAAATCTGTGCCTGAAACATATTTGAAGGGGGTTGAAAAACTAAACAATATTTATTTGAACCTCATTAGTGGTGATTAGATTTATACAAACAAAACACAGATCAACAGTGGATCAGTGCCCCAAGAAACACTTCTGCAATTCAATTCTGCCTTGTTGTGAAATTTTAGGCACTATTTTGTACCTTTACTGCATGAGTTCATAGTGGAAATGCCTTTGTTTTTGTAAAAGAAAACACAAAGTTAAGTATAATGCAGTGAGGCTCAGGTGTTGCTTGCAAATACTTATTGTCCTCATTTATTATTTTTGCTGCTGAATTGGCACAAATACACATCATGTCCTATTTTGTATTTTGTTTGTGGAAGTAACCTCTTTAAATGTGAATGAGTTACCTAGTCTTGGCACGATGGTTTCATTTATTTTAATTCATTTCTAAACCCATGGACTTTAATAGGTCAGATGTGTCCAGCAAGATTTTTGGTCATGCTTAAAACTTTTTGCACATTCACAACATGTCACACACATCAGTGTTTTAGGTTGATTTTTAAAAGTTGTGTTATTCGCAAATACAGAGCAGGTACGAGGCATAAGGGTATTTATTTATTTTTTATTTATTTATTTATTTTTTTTACCTTGGGTCTATCCTGTGCACATGAAGAGCACTTTCCTAATGTTTTGTGTTTTAATTTTTTATTATTTTTTTTTTATTTAAGTTTGTTTAATTTATTTAATATTGTCTCTTTAAAATATGTATTTTTATGTGAGAAATAATATTTAAGCCAGTGTTAAACTCTGAAAAACAGAGGTGAAAATAGTTCACCTGTTTTTTACATGCATTGTCTGCTGTTTATTTTAAGTTTATTTTATTACTTTCCAGCACACTAGTAACCAATGATAATGGTTGTTTTAGATGTACAATGAACAAACAATTAAAAATTTTACACGACTGCCAAATGAGTCCAAATGATCCTGAGACGGTGATCGTTTTTTTGAAAAAACATACCCTCCTGCTGCGCCAACACTCGGCTGAAACAGTCTAAACTAAGGTTTTTCTTTTGTTTTTCTCCAAGTAGGTCTCCTTTATTCATACAAAATACACACAGACAGAACTTTAAGGCCTTTATATGTGACTGTGTGACTGGTATGTGTGACACAGGCACACATACAGAAGTTCTTTATGACTCTGGCTGTATGTTCGTGCTCAGTGTAATGGTGCAGAATGAAGCTGATACTGATGGTATTGTGTGATGAATAAGAATAAGAGGTTACACACACGCACATGGTCAAATTGCATCACATCAAGCCTACTAATTAGGTAAGTGTCCTTGTTGTTTGCAGCAGCATGCAACTTAAAATACAGGAGCAGATCTAGATCGGCTGCAGGTGCCTGCAGGCTGCACGCTTCCCCTCTTGTTTTCGCTCACAGTCCTTTGATGGGCTCGAGGTGGAAAGATAGAGAGAGAGAGACAGAAAGACAGAGAGGAAGTGTATGTCGGGGCATTGTTAATTCCCCATCAGGCCTCACGAAACGACAACAACCAAGGGGTACTGAGAACTCATGCAGATAAAGTTGGATGCAGCAACAGTGGCTGGCATCAGTGTTTAATGGTCTGCTTTACAAAGACGACACATTTGGCTGTGCTGTTAAAAAAGGAGGGAGGAGACGGAGGATGTCATTTCTGTACACTTGATACCGTCTATGGAAAATTAACAGAGCAGCACATACTGCGCTGACGTGTGTCCTTGCCTGCGACAACTGATTGGTGTTCCAGGTCCATTTTCACTCATCTGCTGTCCTTGTATTATACTGTAGTATGAGACGATACCCTGCCTCATCCAATATGGCTCATTAACAGTGCCAGTAGCCCCTAGAATGTCTACTGCACATTAATAGTCCGCAAAGAAGACTACTGCATTTCCTCTTGTTCACTGTAAAAAGCAATCTTTACATTGACAGCTGCTTTGTTACACACTATTTCAGTGGATTATATTTGAGTTTTTTTTTTTTTTTTTTTTTAAAAAAATATAAAAAAAAAGAGAAAAATTTTTTTTATA
>VUQI01018115.1:1567-41898 GCA_015106735.1 Paratilapia polleni | reverse complement strand
GGGGGAGGGGGAAGTTGACATTTTAAAAAAGTAATGTTCATTGTCCAGCTGATGAAAGCAAGCTTTGTTACATCGCTATTGCTGGTTAATGATTCACAATATGCTCAGGGCTGCTTCATTTCTACCTAAGTAAGAGAAGATATCTGCTTTTTCTTACTAATTTATCCAAATGTTGGGTGTTTAAAGTCATTTTGTTATACAGAAAAGGGTCATAGATAGGTTATATTAACTTTTTTTTTTAATAGGAAAGGATCCTCTTCTTCCTCCAGTTTTCTTGTTTGTTTTTCAATCATAAGTAGGGTGTATGATTAAAAAAAAAGACTGGTTCTGTAGGCTGGGTGATTGACAAGCTGAGCTGGGATAAATAAATAAACCAAGTTCCACTGATTATTGGTGTGGCCCTAAGACTGACGGACATCTTTAGAGATAAACCGCATTCATGGGGGAAAAAATGGCTTTGGCGCTGACTAAAGCTATCCATAAGAATAAGATTTCATATTTTATTTAACTCTGCGTTTGTTACTCTGTTCTGTGTTACAGTTGTAAAGTTGCTGTTTTTTCATTAGGCCTTCTGTGCAGCACACCTGCACATACAGTCTGTGGTTTTAAAATCATCTGAATTAACTGTGTCAGCCTGAGAGGAGTCTCACTGTTTGCTCTGCAGCAGGCGCTCGCTGACTGAAAGTGGAACCCCGTGTGCTTGTGTGTGTCTGTGAGCGTTTTGTGGTGCGGAGGCAAAGTTTTTTTTTTTTTCTTTTTCTTTTTTTTTTTTTGTGTCTGCTTCCTTTGCTCCCTGTAACAAGAGCGACGCCGGCGCCCTGAGCGGAGCTTGCAGCTTATTGGTGCAGGGGGTGACAGCAGAATGCGTTTCTATGGTAACCGGTGCAGGATGCTGGCTGAGGTATGGAGGTGTGTGGTTGCACGCACTTCCTGCTCTTCATCTACTTTTTGACTTTGTATGGCTTACAGCCTAACGTGCTCCAATAAGAGATGGTGCGATGCATTTATTGCTTTTATTTTGTCAACAGCTGAGATATTCATTCGTCATGTTTCACGACTTCTCTTTCGATTGTATCTCCCTCATGGGTCTTTTGATGCTTTTGAAATTCAGCATTTTTCTGCCTGTTACACTTACACTAAACCAATCAGATTATTTCTGCTTCTACTATTCAGCACTACTCAGACTTTTCTTCCTTCTCTTGATTTACTTAGCGAGATGGGAATGACAGCATTCACACGCCAAATAATGTCACAGTAAATGTGTAAAAATGTGTAAAAATATCTAAAAAAATATGGGCTTGACAGAGATGCTGGTTGTGGTCTATTGTTTCATCCACACTAAACATGTTTTAAAAATAACATGACTAAACATAAAAATGCTGGTCTCCTGATATTCTAAGTAAAGTATTTATTTTATTTATTTATGTATTTATTTTAATTTTCTTATTTGTTTACTTAGGGAAATGCACATTAATGTACAACTTTGTGCATTTTCATTTGCAGTCCTTTGGAAGTATTCAAATGCAGCGAATGGCTGGTGAACACTTTCATACACGATAGCCAGTAAGACAGAAACCAGCTAGCAGCAGTGTATTGTAGTTCACTGAGAGCTCAGACAGGAAATGACCTCTGAAAAGCTGAATAAGAGTAAAGATCAGTGCTCAGTCACCAGCAGAAGGCAAAACACTCGGTGATGCACAGATGAAGTGAATGCCTATAACATATAGAAACTTGCAGGATGGCAGGTGCAAACCTCTCTGTCATTAAGGTGCTTTCGTACAAGTCACGTGGCTGTTTTTATGAGCTCTGGTTTGCATATCATTGCCCTACTGACTCTGAATGACCAAAATATAAAAGAAAACATGTGGAGACCTGGCAACTTGTTAAAAAGATGCCCCTTGGTTTAATCCATGTTGCACCTCTACTTGGCAAATGAACATGTTACATTAAAAGCAAACACAAATAAGGCTGGGCATGGCATGCTGAGGGCAGCCTATCTCTGGGTGGGATTGTCCTGTAAGGGTTGAGGGGGTGAACATGCTCTGGTCTCCTTCTGTGGCCCTCTACAGGCAGGGCTTTGCTTGCCTGGCTGGGCCAAACGTGGTAATCAGCCAGCCCTTTACCTGCATTTAACCCTTTTTTTTTAACTGTTTTAATTTTTCTCTAATTTAATTTCGTTGTTCTTTTTATTTAGTAGTAGAAATGATAATATTTTATTTTATTTGTATTTTATTTTTTATATTTCTCTATTCTGTCACAGTAAAACCAGCGGTTAGACTTTGTCACCCTTCATATTCCACAATTACCCAACCTCACAGTACCCACCACCCTTCCAAACACACACGTAAACACTTTCACACATATTTTCACATGTTCACACACACACACCCACACACATACGCACACCTTAAACAGTCCACTGCAGTAACAACTGCAGCTACTGTGTAGAAGTCCTGTCAGTTATATTTGTCTATTTTGTACTTTTTTCTTTTCACTTTTCATTTCATGTCTCCTCTCTGTCACCTACTTACTTCCTCTCTTTCTACAATACAAATGTACAAATAGTGTTTGTCTTATGTAAATGTTGGCACTTTTTTCTAAAAAGAACATTACTACGATATTATGTGTTTGTTACAGTTTGTTAAAGGCTGTTACGAGAACTGTTAAGAAATCTTTGACAATGACGCTTTGAACTGAACTTGAATTGAGAAACTGTTGCTGCTGTGCCGGCTTTTGAGTAGAGCTGAGATTTCATTGTTTTTCATGTATTTATTTGCAGATAAATAAACTCCAAATGAGCCAGATTTAGCTACATAGGTGAATTGTTATCCGATATCAGTTCTTAAAAAAGGCAAACACAACAACACAAAAGGTTATGAATGCAACACCAGGATTTCAAACAAATGAAAGAAGTCACACAGATCAATGAATAATGGTAGAAAAACAGCAGAAAATGGCAGCAGGTGGCTAGAAATCACATATTTGATTGTTTATAGGACAAAAATTGACCACTAAAAGAACAGCAAGTATTGACCTCTCTAATATGCACTGCAGCGTATTTCATTTTTCAGACGCTGCTGCTGAATGACTGAAAGCACTTTTTCGAATAGGAACGATACAGTCTCTTCTTATGATACCCCTGGTAACATGATTACAGTTCAGGGTGACAAATGTGTTAAGTGGAGGGTGTTGAACATTGTGTAACATTTTTAAAACACAGTAAAGATTACTAAATAGTGACTTTTCCCAGCTCACAAGTCTAAATTTGAGCTTCCAGTCTATAATTTAAGGAGCATAGGTTTTGTATAAGTTTTTAAATGGTTTCATTGTAGCTTTGTCACCCTGTGCCCAGCTCATATACTGTATATAAATATATATGACTCATCTCCATTTCCTCCTACAGTACAAAAATAAAGCCAAAATACAAGAAATATAGATGCTGTCACCTTGCACTTTTGATGTCATTTGTAGCCATGAGTATGTAATCAAGGTAAACTGCAGAGTGAACTCAGGTAGTTTGGGCCACTTTTTGGTAAATCACTTGGGACATGAAGAAAAACGTATGTATGACATTTAACTGTGTTCTTATGATAAATGTGGATTGTTTTAAATATTTTTGTGTTGAATTGATGAAATAAAATATAATTGTCTAGGCCCTACAGCTGTGTAAACAGCAGCTGTTCCACATTTTTTGAGATGAAAGGTGTTCAGGTAAATGGGCCAGTCAGACTGCAAAGTATAAAAGAGACATTTCTGATTTAAAAAAAAACAAAAACAAAAAAACAAGCAATTAATTTTAAGATAATTGTAATCTAATAATATAATAATGTATCATTGCATGTAAATTACACTGAAACATCAGTTTCGTGAAAAATGTAACAATCACCTCATCCTCTCCTCTACCCTGATTGTATTTTTTATTTTTTTTGGCCCTCTTGCAGACATCCTTCCTGTTGCTTCCTTGCCATCTTCTCTCCTCTCTGTTCCTTTCTTTTCAGCATGCTGTCTGTAATGAATAGTTAAACTTTATTTTACTTCACCGCCTATCACTTCTACGTCACAATGCCTCTTTCACCTTCTCCCTTTTTAGTGAGTGTCAATTCATGTATGCACGTTCATGTGTGCAAGTTTGGGTACATACACATAGCCTACTAACATGCACCCACAAACATAGTCAAGCACACATGAACACACATCACATACAAACACGCTTAGAAGGGAAAACATGAGAAAGGTATGTAAAACATGTAATAATAAAATATATAAATCATTTTTAATAAAAAAAGATCCATCAGAATATCTGCTAAAACTCAACTCAGAAGGTGGCCTATTTTAACTGAAATGAATGGCCCATTTTATTTAACACATTAAGGTAAATTGGGCTGGCAACTAAAAATGCTTTTTCATAAAAACTGGGTTTATTTTGCAAAATATCAGCATTTTATCTCACACAGAACCTCAGGACATGGATTATGAATCATTACTTATATATGTTCATTTTTTTTTTCTTATTGATTCATCAACCTCATTATTGACAAGCAAGTTTTCATATGTCAGGTCACTCAGCATTATAAGTGACCTGACAAGTTTTAAAGAGGTGAGAGACTCAAAACTTAAATGGCCCATTTTACCTGATGGAGCAGTTTACCTGATGTCACCCCATATAAAAATCTGATGTAGCTTCCGGGTAAAAAAAAAACAACAACAAAAAAAAACAATGAAGCCAGTATGCAAGTGCCATGAACCTGCATTTTTTTTCTAATGGCCAGCCGGGGGCAACTGTATTGAAGTCTAAGGGGAAACAACAATACTGACTTAATTTATAAACTCAGTGAACACGTTTATGATGATCTTGTGGTCTCAATTGTTAGTTTCAAGCCTTACTGAATAAAACTGGATGTTTATTTTGTAGATGATGGTCCCATTGCAATCAAGTAGGAGGATACGCAGTGATTGACAAGTTGCTGCTGTATAAACATGCAGTGTCCACCTGTTTCTCAGTCAGTCCCATTCCTCACTCATTATGTCCAGTTTCAAAACATCAAGATGAAAAAAAAAAGCAAAAATGCTCAGTTTGATGCTTCAAGATGGGACTTCATTAACCAACAGGTGACATCAGAGTGACTGTCCATCTTTTATATACAGTCTATGACTCATCTACTTTTTATTTTTGTTTTTTTCTTCTTTTTCTTGTCTTAGCTATCTGATTAATAACATTAATTTACTGATTAGTTTACAAAACACAACTTTAACTTACCTGAAAAGTGCTATAATCCCTCAGATTTACAGAACAGACATTCACAGTTGCCTGTTCTGCATCTCTTGAGGTATAGTTTCCAAATAGAAGTCAGCAACTCCCTTCTGACTGCTTTACTCAGAGCAGCTGTCAATCATGACATCACATCCCAAATGTGTAGCATTAAATGACTGATTACATCATTACTGAGTACATCAGTGTGGTAAGAACTACCCAAAATGACATAAAACCAACTTTGGGAAAAAAATATTGTGAAGTGTACTTTTTGTTTCTTGTCTCATGTCCTATTAGCTAACACAGAAGAAGCTGGGTTTATGACCTTCACTGCAGTTGGCTACCTAGGGGTGATCAGTATGTCTTGGCTTTACTCTTAGGGAGCTGTCAGGTGAGCTGAATGAAATGAGTCAGCAAATTGATTTATGGTAAAATGGACTGGTACTTATATAGTGCTTTTCTACTCAGTTTCTGTGTACTCATAGCACTCTATACTACAGGCCACATTCACCCAGTCTCACATATATTCATACAGCACTTTTCTCTACACTTTTCTCTACACAGTGCTTACTAACATTCATACACACACTCACACTCCGATGAATGCATCGGGAGCAACGAGGGGTTCAGTATCTTGCCCAAGGATACTTCGGCATGCAGACTAGGGGAGCCAGGGATCGAACCACTGACCTTCCGATTAGTAGACGACTCGCTCTACCTCCTGAGCCACAGCCGCCCCATTTATGATTTCCAACTCTGCAAGACATACAGGCTAGGGTACAATTTATCACCATTAAAGTGACTTTACTGATGTATTGATACAAAATGTTCAGTGGGATGAATCCGCTCTGGGCCATGATTCCCTTCAGTTTATTTGTCAGTGATGTTTTACCTTACATGACAATGACAGCTGCAGTGAAATAAAGAGGACAAATCTGAGCATTGGTATCAGACTGGTACTTGGCATTAATAACTTTAACAACTTTATTTGAATGGCACTTTTTAAAACACGCAGTTACAAAGTGCTTCACAATTCGGATGAAAGAAGTGTATGTATCAAGCACACAGTCCTACATTCATTGATCTTTATAAGCATTTGGTGTGAACTAAATGCAAGAATAAAATGGGTGAAAGATTAAAGAAAATATAACCTATAAAAATTAGCTTTCAGCAGTTGTTTAAAACAAACCACAGATTCAGCTGACCTGATTGGCTGAGGAAGGCTGTTTGAAAGTGTAGGCGCTACAACCTCAAACGCTAGATTTAAAATAATAGTGTGGAACATTTAAAAGATCCTGATCAGATGAACGGAGGGGCCAACTGCTGGAATAAGGTCTGCGCAGGTCTGTTATGTAAGCAGGAGACTGGACATTTAGGGCTTTATATATAAATTTTTTTAATGAATTCTGAAGTTCACAGGAAGCCTATGAAGGGAAGCAAACATAGGGGTGATGTGGTGTTTTTTCTTAGGAGTCTAGCTGCTGTGTTCTGGACTAAGTGAAGACGGGCTATGGAGGTCTGAGAAATGCACGTGAAAAGTGAGCTCAAATAATCAAGATGGGAGAAAATTCAAGTGTGCACTAAAAGTTCCAAGTTGTGGTATAGTTTTGATTTGTGCAGCATTTCTTAGAAAAAACTAGACTGGATGAGCTTAGAGAAATGAGATTCAAAATTTAAATGCTTGTCAAAAATAACACGCAGATTCCTAGCAGATGATTTGCTGGAGAGAGGGCCGCTGGCGTAATGACAAACCTCCTTAGAGAAGCTGTCGGTGCTGAACACATGAAGTTCGATTTTGCCAGGGTTGAGATGTAGGAAAGACATCCAAATAGTAATAATAGTGAAGCACTGAGGTGGGATGTTAGGCTTAACAGAAAAGTACAGCTGTCAGGATAGCAGTAGTAAGAAATAATTAACCTGTTCAGCAGATGGCCCAGGAGTAACATATATAATGAAAACAGAATTGGTCCCAGGATTGAGCCTTGAGTGACTTATTAGTGTCAAGAAGACACTTATTTTGCACGTTTCTTGAGAGAGAAAAGACTTTTGGTTCAACCCTATGTTTGGTTTCATCAAAAATCTTGACAAAGTAAAACTTAAAATGACCTGGTTTTATAAAAAGAAAGTTTTTAATATATTCCTGTTGACCTAATTAGTTTTTAATAATTACTTCTCACATACTTTGGTTCTTTGGTGTTGAAAGTTCACAACAAAATTTTGTGTGCTGCAAAGGGAACTATCAGTTCTGTGAAGATCAAAACAAACCAGGAAACAGTGTTGTTGCAAGCTGCATTCTCACTTTGTAAAGATAGCGTAGGGGTTTGATGAGCGGTGTGTGTTTGTGAGCGTGGGGGCATGCCTTGCTCTGTGCTGCGCTGCTAACTTCCTGCTTCACAAACAGAGCTGCTGCAGTTGAGTTTCTGATCTTGTGCTGCTTTCAGGGAGACAGTGTTGATGTCAGGGCTCTGAGGGCCAAGTTCAACAACAAAGCCAGTACCTCGGATACCAGCAGCCGGGACAGCAACTCACCAAAATCTCCTCGACCTGGGTTTGGGAGAGCCATTCTGCCAGTGGCAGAGAGCGAACTGGCACCCAGACTGTCACCCACAGTTCCTCCTTCTTTGCCTGGCCCAGGCTTTGTGAGGCTCCCGAGAGTAGAGCCAATGGCAGCTTCGATCCCACCCAGACCTGGTTCTGTCCCTCGACCGCTCGCCTATGCTGGACTCAGAGCCTCCATTCAGCCAGCAGACACCACCAAAGTCAAGCAGACGGGGGAGATGCTACAGAATATGATGCTGAGGCATCAGAGGCCCCAAGGCCCCCAGGTACCCCAGGCACCCCTGGTACCCCCGGTACCCCCGGTCCCCCGGCAGGGAGCTGGAAGCCCGGCTCCTGTTCCACTCCCCACCTCTACCCCTCTTCCACTCAGACAGCAGTCTCGACAGAGGAGCGCAGGGGATGTGACCCCACTGAGGAGGCCTTTGCCTCCTGAAGGGCCAATGCCTGTGAAACCCAAAAGACCTCCCAATGTCAACTTGGAGCCATTTCGAAAAAACAGGAGAGCACCTGCTCCTGCTCCTCCTGCGCCGAGGAAAAGTGACAGTAAGTCTGTCTGGCTTATTCGTTCAAGTCTTTTAACAATGTAGGTTACCACGATAACTTGAAAAAACACAACAAGTGAAGTCGATCTAGACATTTTTGAGTGTATTAGGCGTTGACAGTGGCTGGTGTGCAGTCTTCTTCCTGATTTTAACATATCATAAGGAAGAAAGAAACTGTAAATAATAAAATTAATAATGACTAACTTCCTGCTCAGTTTACATGGACCTGGTGTTCTTCATGCTGCCTCGATGTCACACTGTCATGGCTCACTGGGACAGCCTTTAATTTTCCAACTATGACAAGTCAAAAAGTCGAAATTGAAATATTTTTTTAAAGAGCCGCGATCCCTGATGCAGTTTTTATCATTTGCTTGCAATATTTTTCATCTCAGAAGTTAAACCATCGATAAAGAGTTAAATCCGGCTTGTTGGAAGATTTTAAAATCGACTCAGCAAATTAAATGTCAGACAGAGAGTCTTTTACAAAGCATTCAGCTTCAGTTTTTAGATCTCGGAATAAGACAAATCCTAACAGTCCTGAAAGTCCTCAGTGTGCTTTGTCATTGTCCCATAATGTGCTAATTAATTTAGAAATAAAAACCTTTGTTTAATTAACCCCTTTAAAAAGGTGTTCAGGCAAAAGCAGAATACTCAAATTGTGAATTCAAACTGAGCACCAAACGTTAATTAATTAATTAATTAAAGCAGTTACTCGCTGCAAAATAGACGACTGAAGAAAAAGGGAAAGTTTCAGATGCACGTGTGACTGTTCTTTACTGCTTAACCATTTCATTTTGCCATAATTTCCACATACAAAGACTTTCTCTTTGGTTTTCCTGGTAGGTCCAGCAAATAGAAGGATGTCTTTACCCACAGTGATCAGTCCTCCTAAACCTCCACAACGATCTGACAAACCCAAGAGACTGCAGCGGCAGATCGCCTCTGCGTGAGTATTTAACGTGATGGCGTTAATCCCTGTTGTGTCATTTTTTTTAACCTCTTATGTATGTCACAATATTTCTTGATACTTGAGTGTAAATATAAAGGATGTTTTACAATCAGTCAGTTGTTGCTTTGTTTATTTTGTGTCTTTCCTTTTCTCTGATGGAAGTGCTGAAACACTGTCTCCTAAAGCGCATTTTATAAGAAATATGCTGACCAGACCACGGTTTTATCAACAGTTAGGAGGCAGAGTTAAGCTTTTGCCTTTCAAATGAATAATGGTTAATAAAACCAAGCTGTTGCCGATGAATGATCAAGGAAACCTGTCTGTTTGTTGATTGCAGGGACATGGAAGAAGACGAACAGGATCTCTACGACGATATCGACATTGACAAAAATGGTGAAAACTTGTCTTATTCTTGAAGCTTCTCAGGCACATTATGTTTTCAGAGTTATAATTGCTGCTCAGGATTTTTAATATTGCGTTTTCTTTGAAAGGACATGCTCTGTTTTCACACAGATCTGTATATTGTATATTTACAGAGTCCTGCAGTGATCACAGCTCGCAGTGTGTTGATGGGGTGAGTAAAGGAAAACAAAAACTGAAATTAAACAGGCGTGGATGCCATCCAGTTTTGAGAAGTCAAAAACAGGTGTCTCGTTTTGCAAGAACATTTTGCACATTTCCCTAAATATATTAATAGATCAGGTTTAAAATCCACATTACGCTCTTATAAAATGTTGGAAAGGCAAAAAACAATAAAACTGTTTTCTCATATTCTTTGATTTAAGCTTAGGCAATTGTGCATTTAAATAGACATCTATAAGACATAAATGTATCAGAAGTCTCACACTGGGTGGCAGGCCCCTTTCATCTAAATAATCCCGCATATGATGACTTGTCTTTGCTCTTTAAAAGTACAAATAAAAGCTTTTCTCTTGCAGGATGAAGATGACGACGTGTATGAGTTTATTGATGAGTAAGTGTAAACGTTCTGCCTTTACCATTAAACCACTGTGTCTGTATTTAATAAGAGTGTGGCTGCAGGTGCATGAACAGAAGGCACAATACTGTATCTGTTGTTTCTGTTACTGCTTCTGTTATTTTTGTACCTCCTGCTAACACTGCTGCAGCCGCTACTGAAATATTAAAAACCGGGTAAGCAATACGTGGTGCAGTTTTTAACATACAGTGCAGCAAATGGCTTACACTAAAATGATATCTGCTCCTTTATTTTTCATTTTCTATAAAGAGTAAAGAGTCATTTCCTGTGATTCAACATACAGAATTTCCTGTTAAAGCAGAACATTGTGACAGAATTCAGGCAAGGGCTGTTGAAATGTGGGAAGACTGAAAGTCTGCGTTTACATATATAAATAGGGAATTATATTTTCAGTAAAATGTTTATCTGCCAGTAAAAATACAGCAAATGTCTTATATTCTATAGAAAGGTGACAGGTTTTAATTTTTAATTTGATTCTTCCCTTATAGGGACCAAGTGGACGTGAACAAGAAAGAAGCAAAGAAGCAACAGGAGAAGGAGAAGAAACAGAGTCAGAAAAAAATGAATGAGCTGAGGAAGAAATTTCAGGTAAAGAAGCAGAGCAGAAAACATGACTTTGAGGTTATCCTGAACGCATGCACTACCTCATCCCCAACCTAATTTCATTCATTTATGTTAAACATTATGTCTGCCTCTGTGTAGTTGCAAGGTGAGATAGAGGTCATTCACACAGCCAAAGTCCGGCATGACTGGAATGGAGGAGGGAAACTGGACCTGAGTGTCCACCAGGGAGAGAGCGTGGAGATCCTCCGTGTGAAAAATAACCCAGGAGGCAAATGGTTGGCCCGCTCTCTTAATGGAAACTGTGAGTTTACATTGCAATCAGTCTTGTATAGAAAACCTGTCAGTCTGAACCTTTTCTTTCTTAACTTCCAGTAAATTCACTAATATTTGTACTCATATCAACCAAACAGACAAATTAAAGTTTCTAAAACACGACTTATTGCCATTGTGATGTGCCTGTCTGTGAGTCCTCCGTAGTCCCGCCTGCTGTAAATATCCAGCAGCAGTTTGTGTGTGAGTAGAAGACAAACTCATCACACCAAAGGGGCTTTAACACTCCCAGCTCGCCACTTGGTCAGGCCCTCTTGGCGTAACATTTTGATGTCCCTTTCATGTCAGATTTTGGAAGAAGTCTGAGTTTCTGTCTATGTTTTGGATATTCTTTTCAGTTTGTGTATGAAAAAAGCCAGATAATACCAGTAGCTGACAAAAGAAAGCTGAAATGATGTAGTTTTCACATGTGGCTTTGGTAGAATGGTTGAAATGCACTATATGGACAAAAATATTGAATTAATCTTTGAATTCAGGTGTTTTCAGTCCCATTGCCACAAGTGAATAAAATCATGCAGCTAACCATGCAGTCTGCATTTACAAACATTTGTGAAAGAATGGGTTGTTCTAAAGACCTTGCTGAATGGTACTGTAACAAGATGCCACCGTTGCAACGATCAACTGTAAGTGTTAGTATTGCAAAGTGGAAGCATTTAGGAACCACAGCAACTCAGCGATGAAGTGGCAGACCATGTAAAGTTACAGAATGGGGTTCCCAAGTGCTGAAGCTCATAGTGTGTAAAAGTCGCCAACGCTCTCCTGACTTTGCAGAGTTCCAAACCTCATTTGGCTTTAACATCAGCACAAAGAACTGCGCACTGGGAGCTTCATGGCATGGGTTTCCATTGCTGAGCAGCTCCTGTAGGTGTAATGTGTATGTGGCCCAGTATTTCTGTCTGTATTATGTAAATCTGACTTCAGATTTTCAGATTTAAGACATTTTTGTCTGTTCCTTGCATCTTCAAAGAACCCTGATCCCACCTTTTCTCTGATTTTACTATGTCCTTAAAAATATGATGTATCTTGTGATGCAACTCAGCATTTGAGAGCAGAAAGTTTTTGTCTCTCTGTCTCTTAGCCCCTGTTTTGAGCTCTAGTATTTGATTAACCTCTCAAGCATCTCATAATGCTAAAGGAGAAGGTGTTCCATTTAAAA
Organism: Paratilapia polleni; assembly: GCA_015106735.1. NCBI lineage: Eukaryota > Metazoa > Chordata > Actinopteri > Cichliformes > Cichlidae > Paratilapia > Paratilapia polleni. The sequence continues at coordinate 29,550 of VUQI01018115.1, read as the reverse complement.
AAACAACAGAAAGACAGAAAGAGCTAATACAAAACAGAGTAGCATTTTGTCTGAAAAGAAATGTGTGTTTAGTGTATTTGCACTTCTGTTAGTGTGACGGCATTTTAGCGGATCACTGTATAGGTGTTTGATATGTAGCTTGAAAGCAGTGATGTGATTTGATGTACCTTTCGCATTGATTTATGTGACAGTGATTAAACTGTTATATGGAACTAAGAAACAACTACTTCCTTTGCCAGTGTTAAAAATGGATGCTGTGAATATGAATATATACTCTACACAGTGTATTTAACATTAAGTTGGATAAAGAGAAAGAAATTTCCACAGTGCTGTCAAGTGTTTGACTAAATCTAAAATTCTTCCAATCGTAGATGGCATATAGGTTTTTTGACACAGAGGAGCACACTGACCAAAAATAAATCATAGCTATGGTAAAGGCTGTGTTGGGTTTAGGGAAAGACTGGGTCAAAACAGAGGATGACTAAGGTTATGGAGTGGAAACAAACAGAGGTGTTAAAGTTTAGTTTTCCTGACCCACAAACCACCTCAACCACTTTCCTCTGTAAAGTGTGTGGCTTTACTACATGTAATATTTACTAGTCGGTACTGGTCAGTAAAGAGCGCCCTGAAAAAGAAGTAACTGGGGGGGCATACTAAGCTGCTGTGTGGTTGTTTTATGGGAGAAAATGCTAAAAGTCTGCTTTTTGTTGTCATCAGTTATTTAAACTGTGACAGTTTGGGTTTAGTGGATTGAAATCGAAAATTTTCAGCAAATCTTAAGCAAGATTCTTTGCTGTGACTGTTTAACACTAATGTGGTTTTATGGATACAATAGTACTCATCGTTTTGTGCATTAGCTGGTTATGTGTTGGCTAACATGCTGAAATATCACAATAAAGCCGCAGTGTCTCACTTTGTCATTGCGCTTCCTTGCAGATGGATACATCAGCAACTCATGTGTGGATATTGACTATGAGGAAGTGAAGCGCAAAGTACTCCAGTCCAGAAAAACAGACACATCAGCGTTACCTCCACCACCCCCAGACCCGCCACAGATCTTAAATATGGAGTCCAACAGCAGAGACAGGTGCAGTGCAAAAGTTTGTGTTAATCCTGCTGCAAGTTCACATCTGTTTGGTTGAATTTCATTTTCAGTTTTACTCACTTTTCTTCCAACTAACCTGTTGTTTGTGTTTCCTCTAATCTGCAGCATTGTTCAAGATGATGGTAAGTGACATCACACCACCTACTATTACTAGAGAAAAACACACGGATACATTTGTTGCCTAATTTTTTTTTTCTAGAACATTTCCATGATTTCAGCTGCTTCGTAAGCTTACAGTGTGCTTTGTGATTGCTGTCTATTTTTTTCCTCATAAGTTTTAATGATAAATATTTTTAAACAGTTTGTTTTAGCAGATAATATTAATGATTGTTACTTACAATACACAAGAAGAAGATCCTTTTCATTTCAGTTTTAAGGTATTTTTTGTTTGTCCTCAGATGACTATGATGATGTTCAACCAATGACTGAAGATTTCCCACCACCACCACCTGAAATCAGGTATCAGTTAACATCTGATACATTTGAAGGAAATGAGAGGTTGAGATATATATATAGTTTTTTAACTATATGTGTATATGTGCATTATCACTGTAATGTAAAGCTTTCGTTACACAGATCTAGTCATTGGTGAGCTCGTAATAACAAAAATGAATAATCCATGAGAGAAAATTTGTTTTTAATAAATGCATTTGTGATTAAATGTTAAATCATACTCTGTTTTTCAGCATAGACCCCAAAGTGGAGAAGGATCTAAGAAAAAAATTTAAGGTAGACCTTTTTAAACACTTCACATTAGATTATTCTGTCAAGTAGATAAAGCAGAGTGTCATCTGCATAGCAGTGAAATCAGATGCTTACACTAAGTATTTTATTAATGCAATGAGAGCCCAGTGCTTCGCATTACAGAAAGATGAGCTGCATCACTTCAATATAAGATTTTTTTGTGACTGTTGTTTCCCAGTACGATGGACCGATCAGGGTGTTGCACACCATGATGGTGGATCCTAACTGCATCATAAAGAAACCAGGAGCGAAAGATCTGCCTGTGGCTCAGGGAGATGTCGTGGATGTCATCCAGCTCACCAACAGCAAGAAAGCTCTGTGTCGCAACAGATTTGGAAAATGTATGGAAAAACTGGCATCCCACTCATTTGTGGTATTTTAATCTGCAGCATGTAATACATGAGCAGTTTACTAGAGAATAGGAAGTACTGTGGACGTTTTACAAAAAATTAAAAATAAATTTAAAAAGTATGTTTAAAAACAAAACAATAAAACTTTACAATGATTATCAAAGAATTAATAAAAAAGTAATAAAATTGCCTAGCCCAACCAAAATGCTAGTACAGCTCTAACAGTTGTTGAGATATTTCAATAAAACACAAAAATGTACACCTCTTTGTGACTCAGAGAAGAAAAACTCAAGGGATTAACAAAGTAATAATAATATGCCCTTTTATAATGTAAACCTTTGTTTATTTGTCAGGCTCTATTTAAAAAAAAAACAAAAAAAAAAAAAATAGCTGAAGTGTGTGAAAGATGTTTTCATTTAGACATGAAACACTATCTAGAAGTTGGGAACAGCTACAGCTTTGTTCTGCAGAACTTAACTACCTAAAACTGATTCCAATGCTGATCATTTCTGCTTGATAATTTTATTACTTAATAATTTCTTAAGTTATTTATCAGATACAAAATGTAAACATTTTCTGCTTGCAACTTTCCAAGTTCATTTAACAGGATAGTTTGGTTTATCTGAAGTAGTGTTACTTCAGCTAAACTCATCAACAGTCAGTGTACTACTGTACCTACAGTAGTTAGCTAAGCAATGTTTTGCAGTAGCTGGAGTCATCAGCAAAACCTATTTTAGCCAACCAAAAAAAGGCCAAAAAAAAAATAAATAAAAAGGTCTGTATCAGTTTATGTCCATGCTATATTTAGATTTTTTTTCTTAACCTTGAAGTCAACCCCTTACATCAGTCTCTCTTCAAAGCCACACGAGTCCTTTAATAGAAACAGCAATACTTCACAGAGCATGGGAGTTACTGGTCTATGGATGAAAATAAGTACCTGTCACACTTTAAATAACCTAAACTAACCTTTTAGGGCTGTACATAGTGCGATCAAAAAGTTCCTGTGATTAAGCCTATAAAAAGCAAAAACGGAAAAGGGAAGCTGGAAGTAGTCTGTGGCTGCAGAAGGAGATGACCTTGAAGGGCACAGCTAAATTTAAATCAGGTGGAATCACCTGCAGGTGGAACTTTCTGATCACACCTTACATGGCTAACAGTTAGTGTGGTAGTAGAAATTCAAATTAAGTTGGAAAAAGTGAGGCCCTTTGTTATTGTCAGATCTCACATAAATGATTATGTTCATGATAAATGTCTTGCAAAAGTAGCTATAAGGTTGTTTTTTTTTTTCTACTAGTAAATTACATTTTTATATCAGACAGTGTGGAGTGAGTGGTCTTTTTTGTTAAGTGTAAACAAACTTGTGAAAAACAGATCTGCCTCTTTAGCTGCTAGATGCTCTACCATGTTCATTAGCTAGCCATTTTTAACTGTCTGTTGTTTGGTACTGAGCTGATAGAGTAGAGTCGGTTTTTAGCTGAAACCAACTGAAAACAACACAGATTTCCAAATAATAAGTTGTTAAAATGAATCCACAGCAATTACTGAAAAGAGACAAGAAGGCTGAGCAGTAGTAGTGTCAGAGATGGGTTTATATTCTCATAAACAAACCTCATCAAAATATCAACAACTGGTCATTTCATCCATTAGTAACATAAAAATATTGATTGGATCAGCTTTAATGAAATTATCCAAAAATAACTGGCTGATAAATAATGAAAAGAAAAACACTTTATTGGCAATTTTTTTTACTTACTTTATGTACTTGGCCCATTCTAAGTAAATCAACTATTGACTTACTTCCCTGAAACTCTGTGAAAGTCACGCCATGCTAAATAATAATGCTACTGTACATGTACAGAATCAAGCGCCACCTGCTCTGACAGCTATACACCCATCCAGTATTAGCTATAAACTGTTCACTTGATGAGTTCTCTGTCATACCTGTGTGTGCATGGACACACACTTCAGAGGAACCAAGAGTAAACACAATAAAGGTGCACCTCTGTCTTTTGTAAACTCGTTCTCTAACCTGGGCGCCCATTCAGACGGGGCAGACAGCCAGGATGAGCTATAACTCCACTGAACAAGCCCATCCACAAGCCCATGTGTCTGACCCAAGCAGTAAAGAAAGTAGTGAGATTACCCAGTGACCGCTGGTTTATAATCAGTCAAACACAGGCGTGTCAGCCCTGCACTGTGCGACACTGTGCTTTGCACACTACACAGAGCTGGCGGGCCAGCGAAAGCCCGCTGCGCTCTGACATGCAGCCTTGCTTTTTGCTAAACTGAGTCAATTCATACTCATAACCCGTGACAAATCAACGTGACCCATTTACGAGGCTGTCAGCGCAGCTTCTCTGGTACATCAGGCAGAGATACAGGTCCTGCAAGAGATGACAGTGTGGAATTTAAACATTTCAAACATGGAAAGTGCAATATTCATTTTTCTCAGCGTTTGAGCCAGATGGGTTTTGGCACATTCATCATTGGCACAGTAGAGAAGGACTAATGGAGCTGTGGCATGGTGCTTATCACACTTTAGGTTGTTATTGGATCATGAGACAGAGCTCTGTATTATATCTCTAGATGCTTATAATGTAAAAAAAATAGATTTGCTATTAAGACTCAAATAAACAGCCACCTTTTTTACATATTCAATTTTTGGTCTCAAAAACCTGCAGGCACAGATATTAGTATGATCAGGTTACATCCCCTGCACACTGCAAATGGTAAAACTGACCTTACTCGACAGTTTAAATATCCAGACATCCATCAGTGCCTATGAGAAGGGCAATAACTAGAGAAAGCAGAGAGTGAACATGAAAAGGACTTTAAGAGATAAACACAGTTAATGGGATAGAAAAGAGGGGGACAAGAAGGGGGAATGTGCAAATAGAAAAGAGCATGGGCACTGAGAAATAAGGGGGAAATTTATGTTGGAAAATCCCGTTTTGTCTCGCAGGTTAGCTTCTGATGTGCTGAAAGGCAGATTCAGATGTGTTTCTCATGTCAACATCAGAGGTAGCTGCAGCACTTGTTTCTGTTTGTCTGAAATGCATGTCAGACAGGTTATCAGCTTGAATGGAGAGAATTATTTAAGAGGAAAAAAGTAGCATGTGGCCTGGCACAGATGCACTGATTAAAAAAAAATATACACGTGTACAACTTCACATCTTGGAATAGACTTAAGAATCTCAAGAGGAAACAGTGAATACTGTACACGCACACATAATGCATGTTGCAATGAGTGTATGTCGGACTGACTGAGAAAGTTGCATTTGTGTGCTGCTGTTCCACATTCATGTGCGTGTGAATATGTGTGATTAAATGGGGGGAGGTTTTGCAGGTGGCTTGCTGCGGTGTTCTGCCAAGAAAGCAGAATACCCTGGGGTGGGGTGGAATAAATGAGAGTGGGAGAGGTGAGGGAGTGGAGAAGGAATACAACAGGGGAGTTAAAGAGTGTGTAGAGGACTTGATTTAGATGGTGGTTATCATAATCGATTAAAAATTGTTTTTGCTTTAGTCTCAGCGCCCTGTGTCTCTCGCTGGGGCTCGGGTGTGGCTTCCAGAGCAGGGCCAGGCCAGATGACTTCATTGCCATATGGTATCTAACCTCTCAGTCACACTCATTTACAACAATACACAGCATACCCATTCTCTAAACACTCCCTTTGTTATGCAGCACTCAGTAATTCTGATAAAGCCATGCCCATACACACCAAGTTGAATCTACAGTAAGTGACCTCTAACCACAGTTATCCTCCTTGATGAAGTGGGATTACGGGTACTTCGGGGAGTGAACTTATACTCACACACATACTCATCACTGTTTTTTTTTTTTTTTTGTTTGTTTTTTTTTGGCAATGTTCTGTTGCAGTATGTTGTGTCTGAAGCCACAGTCTTGATCTCACAAGTAAAAACTGCTGATTGTGTGAATCTTTTTGTTTGTACATGTACAGTAGAGCAGTTAGAGGATTAACCTGTTAGGATGTCCTTGGGCAACAGTTTGTTGTTAGTTCATGTGGTTCTCCACTCATTCTACTTTTGATTGCATACCCTGTTCGCTCCAAGCTCCTATTAAGTACAGTGTACAGCAAATAGAACTGCCATGCTGGAGAGGGCATCTCTGCTGCTCCACATGTGGGTTTGAAAATGCAAATCTGCACGCAAGTAGCTTGCGCATTAGCAATCATGCAAATCAGCAACCGCAAAACAAAATGTCCCAAACTACAGTAATGATCTTGTTTTCCCACTTCTTCATTTCACCATCATTTGTATAAAGCTAAACATAATGTCATTTTTAGCATATTTATACATCACGTGAGCACAAAATGAATAAAAACATTCATGTTATGTTGGCTGAGATGGGCTTTTGGGGTCCTTGTTGTTCTAGGGTTGCCTCAGATGCTTGCTCGGTTGATATGCCAGCCTTGTGTAGGCCAAGCTAAGTTAAATAGGAATCCTGTTTTCAGTGGATTTTAATGTCTATTGTTTCTTTCCTCTGCCAGCCAACTGGCTACTGGCATCCATTCAATAGCCAGTCCACAAGTGATACAAGACAGTTTACACCAAAACAAATAAAACCACATAATTGTACAGCAGAAAGTATACCTGAATATGAACACAGGGCCACATATCTTATCCAAATTCCAGCAACAACCTCAACTGTAGCCATAACCCTAAACCAAAAGATCCCAGTGTGACTGAGTGTGCAGTTAAAGCATCACATACTTGTGTAATTACTATGTGTTTTAAAGAAAATGTTGCCTCTATAGAAGTCAATAGAATTAAGGGTTACAGTAGGCTGTGTGTATTGACAAGGATTTGGAGAGAGGAGAGAGAAAAGACACTGTGAAATGCTATATCAAGCCAGTAAACTCTTGCTGGTGACGGCAAAAAATATGGAATGCATTACGGAAGTGACAGAGTTGAGGACGAAGACACAAACAAACACATAAATCCGCCATAGACAGACACATAGATGATTGCGGAGACAGACAGGCATCCTTTGCCATTGCTATCTCTCCCCATCTGCTCTTACTCTCTCTTATTTCTCTGTCTCTATCACACCATCTTGCAACCTTAACCCTCACTTTCATGACATTGCACATTGCACCCCCCTTTTGTGCCTCAAATCATCTATCACGCAGTTCTTTGGTTTCCATCCCCAGTGTCCAGAGTGGACCAGGTCCCACTCCTTCAGTCCATCTTCCTCCTCTTGTTTTCCTGCCTGAGGCCCAGAGAGAGAGGCAGCGAAAGTATTTGCCCTGTCTCTCCCTCTCTCTGGCTGTGTCTTGGCTCCTCTATAAAGGTTAGTGAGAGCATGGTGTGGGTGTTGGTGTCTCAGGGTGAGTTATGGGTACTACAGCCAGGGGACCCCAGAAAGAACCGAATGAGTGTACTGTTGGGAGAAGGATGAAAGGGAAAAAGAAAATAGGGAGGGATGGAGGGAGGGCAATTTAAGGGTTCAGAATGCCAAGTGCTGATGTGTTTGTTTTCCATCACTGCTGTTCCGGGCAATGACAGAGAGAGAAAACAAACGGCAACACTGATATATTACATACAGACTTTCAACTCAATTCTCAAAGCAATAATTCTACAATGAGAGAGTCTTATCGCCAAACCTCGGTTATCTCTTCATATCAAATCTTCACACGGAATCTTGGAAGCAACAAACCAACTTCAAAACTAGATTCATTAATTTTGCATGCAGGAGAAAATACAGGGACCCGAGTGCGATATATGAACAGTATAAGCCTGTATCTGTAGGTGTGTCTTCATAGCGGACTCATCCAGCTTAACAACACAACTGACTGTGCAGCTGCTGGGATGAACATGAACAAAAAGGTGGTTACATTAACCATCACTGTGACTTGACCAGAGTGCACGCATATTCGCGGCATGGCGTCCGTTCAAAACCCGTGACGTTTACTGTATCATTTCAGTGGTGTCTGTCAGCGCTTACATTGTGCAGTGGTGCTTTATTCTAAGTGTGAATACCTGTCTTTATAAGGTAGTGCGTTGCTCCTGTTACGTGCAGAGACAGCTCCAGGCACGCTGGATTGTCTAGCCTTGCTGCTCTAAGGTAACATATGGGACAAATTGGAGGGCGGAGGAAGAGGTGAAGGAAACAGCAGAGCAGTAGAGAGTGAAGACAGTGGCTTGCCTCCCCTCAGTCCTTGACAAGCATGTGAATGGAGAGACATAAATCATTCAGCTGAATGGAAGGAAGGATTGAGGAAAAGAAAAGAGGGAGAAGGAAAAGGAAGAGTGTTGAGGAAGAAATGAAGAAGAACATGTAGGCATAAACTAGCCTTTTTGAACCCCAGTGATCCTCCGGTGGTTCAGTTGTTACAAACTCCTGCTGTGTAGCCACACATTGTTCAACCCACATAACCTTAATTTAAGCTGTAGTGGAGATCCCAAAGTTTCCAAGGATACCAAATATTACAGGCTAAATTTTGGGAAAACATTCAAAAAATGATGTACAAGTTTTGGGTTTATATAAACATTGTAGCGCTTCAATGATGAGCTGGAACAAGCCGATGCAGAATATATGTGATACTGTCAGACAGAGTGGAAAAAGATAATTTTTCCAACCTGAAAATGCATTAATGGGAAATGAAAGGAAGAAAACCGGATGTCAGATGATAGAAAAAGAAGAAAGAGCACAATAAAAAGTCAATGGGATAAGGAGACAGAGGAAGGGGAAGACCCCCAACAGCCCACACAGACCCAACCTGTTTGCTGTCTGACCCACAGCATTTCTTATGAATGGAAGGAAATTGTCTCCTGATCAAAAAAAAAAAGCAAAACGCATGAGCATTATTAATAGAATCAAGTCAGCTTCTGAGAGCAAGACAACAGTGTACGGGGACACAATACAGGGGCAAGAAGAAGGGAAATAAAGAAAGGACAACAGCTAGAAAGGTAAAAGGACAACAAGGGAGGTTTATTTTATTATCTTTTAATAAATATCTGACAGATTTCCTGAGGAAATATCGCAGATCACATGTAAAATAGTTTAAGACTGATGTCAGCTGCAGCAACATATGAAATCTATTAGCGAGGAGCCATGGCAGACACAGGGTAAGAGGGAGTGAGAGAGCAAGAGAAAAACAGAAAGTGAGAGAGGCAGCACTGCTGAAAGTCATGCAGAAGAAAAAAATCTCACAGCCTATCCAAATTCTTCGAGAGGTAAAAAAGTCAGCCAAGACGCAAAATCAGAAAAAGGAGGAAAAAAAACCCAAAAAGGAACAGGAGCACATGCCCGTGCTCATGCACATAGACACACACACATTCAAGCACTGATCTCCACATCCTGCTGGGTTCAGGGCCAGCATTGAAACGAGTGCCCAGACACTGCTGCCAGCCCCAGGGAGGGATCGGGAACAGACACACACACAAAAACACTCTAATGCAAAATAACAGAGAAAAGAAGAAAAGATAAAGAGGACGGTTGGCAGGAGGAGAAACCTGCCAGCAGTGCTACCATCTGTAAAATAACATAACTTCAGCGCAAAGTCTTGAAACTTACCTCTTCACTCTGGTTAACCTCTTCAAATGCTATTGTTTACACTGAAATTAAGGCTCACTGTACATCATTTAACCCCCCCGCCCCCCCAAGCAACTAAAGCATGCCTGTGTTTGTAATTCTGAATGAAACTAGTATTTTTTAAATTCAAGTGTGAAATCCAGGACAAGAAAAACACTCTGCACAAGGCAGTACATGAGCTGTTTTTTTTTCTACTTGCATTGCACATGTAATTACATCTGTGAGAAAACTCATCAGTTTAAGACAGATACTGAAAGCCACACAGGCAATCACTGAATCTCATGACGTTAACACACACACACACACACACACACACACACACACACTCACACACTCAGACTCAGTGGTGGTTCCGTATTTTGGAAAGAGGAGCTTGTACTGGCTCAGTGGTGCCAGTATGTCTGTGGCAGTGTGGCAGCCATGGTGTTCCGCCACCCTTACCCTCGCTCTCCACCAAGACCCAAACCACAAGCCAATACCCACAAGCCAGAGAGGCCTGGATGAATATACCCACCACCACACACACACATGCATGCATGCACACACCTCTCTCACACACGCAGTCAACCAACCACACATACCAAGTAAAGAGGTAGAGTTCTGGAAAATGAGAATGAGTGAGGTTTCTGTCTTTCTCTGTCTTCCCCCTTTTTAATCATCCGGGCCTGAAAGGGCACACAGAGTTCAGTGGGGACAAGGAAGCTTGTAGGCGGGGAGGTACTGCTACAGAGATGAGCAATAGGCTTACTACATACTGCACTACACTTCCTAGCATGGGAAACAGAGGTGGTGACAGCTCTGATGTACGTCTGTCACTGAGCACGTGGATAAGGGTGTATGGGTTTGCTCAATCAGGAAATATTCAGATGTACTTACAGTAAGCATGCACTAGCACTAGAAGTTCAAGCACTAGAAGAAAAAGCATTATCTGTGTTACTCCAAGCCTGTTAATATCAGTGTTACTAAGTTAATTTGTCTGTGATGAAGGATCTCATCAAGTTTTTGTTGCTTGAACACCACTCACAACCACAAGGGGGCACCAAAGTCAGAAAGTTTTTAATTGAGCCGATGCTGATTTTAAGTGAAGTAGGACTACCTCAAAGTAAAATATTGAAAATAATGGAAAATTACAAGCTGAGAGAACTTCTCAGTTTGTAAAGTGATCACTTTTTATAAACTGTTAAATTCTTGATATGTAAAAAGCAAGCATTACGATTTAAGTGTAGCCAACTACTCAGTCGAACGTGATATGTTATGTAAAATTTGTGCAGAAGACAGCTGTCAAGACAAAGGTAGTGAAGTAAAAAGTGTTTTTTCAGCATATTACTTGTGAACCAGTGCAATCAAAATGGCGTACTGATTGACCTCAACTTCAAGCACATCAAATTTCCAAAGTGTAACAGTAGCAAAATGTACTTGATTACTAGTGTACAAAAATGAATCCCCTCTTTCAAGGTGAATAAAGGCCAGTTCACATGCCACCATGTATAAAGCATTTTGGAGTAAACAAACAAACATAGCTAATAGAGATACTGCTTGATAGTTGATTTGGTTGCAAATTCATCTATTAATATAAATATAGTGGAGTAAAATGTTTGATTCTGAAATATGGTGAAATAGATGGGAAATATCCACGTTAGCTACAAATCCCTTACAATTGTTCTTAGGCGCTAAGTAAATTTATCCTACTTAGTTACTTTCCAACTCTGTCTCTTGTTTTGAATCTGTTTATAATAAGCAGAGCAGAATGAACTCTGCGTGAAGCAAAAGCATCACTTCATTTTAGTGTGGAACAGTGTGTACACTACCCAAGGTGTCCATTTAAATCTTACACCCAGAGCTCCACATCTCACCACATAGTGTGTGTATGTGTGAGTGTGTATACTAAGCGTTGAAGGTTAGGGTTCCTGTATGTGTTCCCCGCAGTTGTGTAATGGCCCAGCGGAGTAGAAAGTGATGAGAAGCTGGTGTTTGAGCCCAAAGCAGGCCCTTATATGGAATGCTGGACCTGTTTTCTCTCCTCTCTGCTGTCTTGCTTCTCTCCAAAAGTGCTACAAGGTCGGAAGAGAAGAGGACATCCTTCCAAGTCAACATATTTACATATTTGCAGTGATGTGGGGATATTCAGCCGAGTGTTGGCAGGCGAGACAGTGGTCAGCCAGGACAGCTGAAAGTGGACATCTGGGCCTGGGCCTTGGCTGCGGCTCACTCGCTTACCCTTATCACCCTATCTCTTACAGACAAAACATTATACATTTGACAGGCTCATAGAGCTCTTTGGACAGCTCAAGATTTTATCTTTAGTGCGAACTTACACATGTAGCACCAGACGTAATATATGGTTATCATCCGTAATATACTCTGAAGCTACACAGAGCACTTTTTGTGTGTGATTAGTGTGATGTAGCAAGTTTTGCAACAAATATCTTCCTGTGGTATCTTATACATCATTTAGCCCAGGTAGCCCAGGGAAGTGCCCTGGGGAACCCCTCCTTTTCACCCCCATCCACTTCCACACACACATCTTCTTTCCTCACTTTCTCTATTGCCCCTTTCCTCTTATGTCTCCTTCATGGCTCTTGCAGGGAACACAGCACCATGTTTCTCTTGGCAGAACTCTGCAGGCTGTCCCTGCATGCCTGAAAAACCAGCGTTCTCCCCCTCATCCCTGCAGCCAACGCGCACATTTCTCACATTTTCTGCCTGCTCTCTGTGAACAGTTCACTTTAGCCGCTTCACATCATCCAGGCTCCCAGGCACTGCAGGACAGGGTGGGACAGATACGTCCTCTCACTTACACTACATCCACATCCTCCCTGTCTCTCCTTCTCTGCCTTCAATGTCTCTCTGTAATTTACTCTCACTCTGTCCAAATCCTTCTCTCTGGTGGTTACTTGCCCTTTTTGCTCTGTCTCAGTGAGCTGAGCACAGGTGTGTGAGATACTGAGGGAAAGCTGGTATAATGTAAAAGTTTCTGAGCTAATAGACAGGAAACCAGGTGTCTGGTAGGGACTCTTACAGACGAGGGTCACTTTAGAGGCACACAGATGTCTCACCCAGTTAAGAAACTGACTTTCAGATTAATCCAACTGCATAGGTGCAAGTTACAATACTAGTCATATCTAGAAAGCGGCATACCCATTTCAGAAAGGAGGGTAAGCTCACAATGAATGGATGAAATGCAGAGAGAAGCTTGGTAAATGTGTGGTCGCACACATGAGCACATTTGAGATAAACTGGGTCTTAATTCAAACAGCTGGAGCTGAGGCCATTTGCTTTCAAGAGGATGGACGTTTCACCTCTATCCCACACACCGGGCTGTTTGGCCACAGATCACAATTTGTATTTATTATTTAATTTATTTCTTCTAAACTTTAATTTAAACTTTATTTCCTCTGTGAGTCTGGGGTCTGGGCATTGCTACATAAATGAACTTTCTCAGAAATCAGGGAAGGGGGAGAAAAGAAGGAGAAGGAGGGAAAAATGAAAAAAAAGTGCAGCCTGTCTCTTGGGTGCCCTTTTTGCCATCCCATTTCCTATGCATCTGGTCTGTGTTTGTGCGGAGAGGGAGAGGGGGAGCAAAAGGGGGACGGCCGTCTGGGGCCGATTAATAACCAGTGATTTATAGGAACTTTTATAGAATAATACAATAAAAATGTGTGTGTACGTGTGTGCTAGCGCATGTGTATGCATGTGTTTGTATGTGTGCTTGCTTTAGTGAGAGTGCACACAATGCTTTTCTAATTCTGGAGAATCAAAAACAAATTATCAGGAAAAAACACAGGCAGTGCTTGAGATAAATTGGGCACAGATGGAGGCAGGAAATAAAAAGAGTGAGGAGAAGACACTCGAAGAAAAGAGCCGGAGAGGAAGACAGGAGGACCACGAGGGAAGGGGTACCAGAGAGAGTGACAGAGCGAGGGTAGGACAAGGTGAAGATGTGATGGAGAGAAGTAAAGAAGAGGGACAGAGAGAGGGTGAGGAAGAGGACAGGGATGATATGAAGGAAGAGGGGAGAGTGGGAGGAGAGAGAGCAGAGGAGTTCCCATGCCCTGTGCAAAGGAAATGGGCTTAAGAGAGGGAGTTACCATATAATGTGTGTCTGTGTGTGCGAGTGGGCAATGAGATGAGCAGACTTCTCTGGCACAGAGCAGCATTTCCTTGCCAAAGTGCAATCTCCCCCCCAAAATCCCTGTTCATCCCCATCCATTCTCATCGCTCTGTGACACACACACACACACAAACACAAACACACACACATGCAAGCACACACACACGCGCGCGCACTCACAAACACACACAGGACCTCAATAACCAACTGCTGGTAAACTGATGGATCCTCTTGTCACACCCACATGGCTTTTACATTAAGCTCAGAAGACTTGATGCTATACCACCAGCAGCAGTAGCAACAGCAGCAATTCTCTTATCCATGTGCAGGTACCGAGTTCGTTCTAATTATCTTGTGTGTCAGAAAGTAAAAGTAAAAGTAACGACAAATAAATATTTCAAATCTAGTTCAGTCAATGCGTTTAATGTGACAGTTATATAAACCTTCTTGCGCACTGTTGCAAGAAAATGTGCAAGAAGGTTCTGTTGTCTTCTGGGAAAATAATTCTCTTTAGACATTTGAACAACACTACTTAGTACCAACACATTGGACTACATGGTGAATTGTAAATGACATTGGATACAGGCATGTTTTGACATGCTCATATTCCAGTTTGTGAGAATCATATGGATGTCAGTGTATTTAGTTTTCAATAAGTAACAATACATTTACAACATAGGAATGCTAAATATACAGTATGGTAAAGGTTATTTGGAAACAGACCACTGGAGAAAACTGTCTTGTTTCTTTTACTAGCTTCAAAAAGTCTTGCTCATAATCAAAAGTATAACATTATCTAATTTCTTAAAGCTGTCAAATATTGATACTGGCATTGAATCCAGTTGTGGTCTAGTTCGCCTAAAAGCCACTGCATGCACTAAAAATTAAGTTATTTAAAGTCTAGAGAGGTACAAGCCTAAATATAAAAGAAAGAAAAAATACACCATGACCTAATCAGAAATACATTGTGTCATACTATATTGTGTCATATTTAAGTGTCATTTACTAGTTTCATGAGTTGAGTGCGAGCTATTTGGAGACAGGATCATAAGTTGGGTAACTGTAAGCTCTGACTCTGTTATGGAGTGGACAGTAGGAGCAGGCAACAAGCGCTTTCCAATATGAATGACTTCCTGTGCTGTGAGCCTGGACTGTGTCCACTAGCACTCCCTGCACTCATGCTTGCCTTTCCTCCTCCCTCTTTTTCTCCATCCCTTTGCCCTCTTGAACACCCACTCACCCCAACTGGGGCCTGAATCGCACAATGTTTCACTCGATTTGCTGGTAAATCCTCCCTCTCTGCAGGCCTCAGGAATGCCCTCCCACCTTCCTCTTCTTCCTCTCCCCTCTTTGACCATCCCTTGGCACTGCCACCCACACACCAATTCCTGTTGATTCCTCTGACCCCCTCGTAGCCCCCTGGGCCTAATTTTGGTTGCCCCTGGGTAAGGGCTAAAGCCAGGAAAGAGAGAGGGGTTGGTGGTTATTGGCAGGGCAGCAGAAAATTGAGAAGGCCTTTGCTGGAAACTCCATCAATGGCTGAATCAGTCTCAGCTGTGCTTTACTGAGAAGTAAAAGGCTGGTCATGCACTTTTAGCCCCTGAGTATTTGTCTTTGTCTCCAATTTTGATGTCTTTATACAGTATCTTCATGTCAGCGACCGTATATGGCACAGGGGAAGATAACTTATAGTGCTCACACAATATATGTAAAACTTTTAAGGTGGTTTTGTGGTAAAACACATTGCCGTACTCTAGAGAGCACATTTCACAATGAATTAATCATCATGAATTTGGATTCCCCCAGAAGCAACATCAGACTTCTTGTTTTTAATCTTTTTAAAACTCACACAAGCAGGTACACCAAAAATGCGTTGACGATTTTGCATTATGAACTTAAACTCTGAATCTGCTGTATAATGTATATAACAGGTGATGGTTTTTTTTGTTTCTTTTTGCAACCATTTTTTTGTAGTTTGCCATCTTTATGTTCTTTAGGTTAAATATGGCTTGACAGGTTGCCCTACAGTATGTGAATGGATTATTATTTCAACTGAAATTTGGTTGACGTTTATTAAGCAAATGACTATCAAAGCTAATCGTCATCTCACATTTGATGCAGTTTCCAAGACAAATACTGGCAGCAAACAACCGTATGAGGGTTTCAATCAACTGTCATGTTGTATTGTGCGTTAACTTGGTATTAGAGTTTCGTAATGAGAAATTCTTCTCTTTCGATCTACATGATGTGTGAAAAAACTGCCAAACAGTTGCACTCAACATTCTCCGCTTAACAGTCTTTGTTCTCACGCTGATAGAGGCCAATGGACATCTCATGTTTCTCCCTGCAAGCCACAAAGACACATGACAACTGTTATCTTTCTGTGGACATAAAAGACAAATCATGCAGCATGTAAGGAATAAAGGTGAATTTGCTTTCATAATCACATTCACTCACAGAAAATGTATCTCTGAGCATGTGAAATTGGACACATGTGCCTTCCCATGCAGAAGTGGCGGCTATGAGAAAGGGGCAAAGGACGATACGTGCACAAATCAGGCAGAGTACGTGCCGACCTGCCACAGTGTGTATTTGAAAGTGTCTACATATGACTTTTAGCCTCTGTGTGACTGCAAAAAGTGTGCGTATGTGTGACCACAGTGAAGTGAACATGCCCGCCACAAAGGGAGAAAATGAGAGAGAATTTGGAGAACAAAAAGAGAGGCAGGCGTCAGAGGTGCAGCAACATGCCGTCTGTACAAATGTGGGTATGAAAAGACACACACATATAGGCACATGATTAGAAATACACACACAGCAGGTTGACACAAAGCCACACACCCACAAGTTTCACTTCTGCCTGGTGTGGCAGCACTCTTGAAACACCAGCACACCGAGGTTAAGGTTCATGTACGGGTCATGGCACACACACACCACACACGAGCAGCAGAAAACTCATTATTTTTACTTCAGGTAATGTAATTGTAGAGTTAGATGTTATACGTGGTAGTAAAATAACATCAGAAACAGCAAATATGAAATAGGGCACAAATACTTTCTGTTTTGCACTTACTGTTACACATTGCAATGTTAAGGTGTCTTTAAACTGTTCTTGAGTAAATAACTGTCAGTGAAAGATGTTGGGAAGGCCTCTAGGGCACCAAGAGATGCACATGCAAAGGAATATAACAGGTACACACCAAAAACACACACATGAAGACCAACAGAGGAATGTGCCACTGTGCCAGTGTGTGCATGTTGCTCATTATACAGCAGGAGAGCACAAATCTGTCAGAATCAAAGTTTGGAAAGCAAAGCTGATGAGAGTGCTAAGACTTGCCCTCATTGCTACAGGGGAAATTAGCACATGAGAAAATGTGTTTGTGGTGATTATACAGAGCTAAAGTGAGATGGGGAACTTGACCCTGGGAAATGAGCAGGAGCTGTGTTTTTCCTCATTTGCATGGTCGCACTATCAGACTATTTCTTAATCAAGCAATGCTGCTTATCTGTAACTTTATGACCTCTGGCTACAGAAATACATCATCTCAAAAAAGTAGAAGCATTTCTGCCTTTTCCCTCAAGATTAGTCAGTTTTACACCAGTATGATGCATGTGAGTGTGTGTGCTCCCGTTTGTCCTTAGCGCATGGGGCAAGAGTGTGTGCATGTGTGTGTATGTGTGTGTCAGAACGTCGGCAGGGGTGAGAGCAGCGCTGCTTAGGGGGAGCGGCTGCTGGTGTTGGAGGGGGTGGGCGAGTCTTTCTCATGGCCTTTGAGCCCTCTTTGGACCCTGTTCTCATCTTGCGATTGGTTAACTCCCAGACACTGTCACTGAGACCAGACAGCACACACACACACACACACACACACGCACGCACACACATGCATATCTTAGAGAAACAGGAGAGGAAGAAGTACAGAAAACAGAAAAAGAGACCAGCAGTTAGACTGGCTGAAACAAAAGCAAAAGATCCACCAAGAGAAAGTGAAGCATAAAGACCTAATGGATTTGAATGAACATGACAGCGGATGTCAAAGAGTCAAGGTGTCAATCAGTGGCACAGTGTCTATCCAGCAAGACAATGGGTAGGGCAAACACAACCAGAAATGCTCCTTCTCTCTGTGAAAGGAGGATTCTGCCCTCTGCTGATGGCATGTTTAACTGCACATATAAAACTTGAACTACTCAGATCAGGCTGATTTTAAATGTGAGACCAGAGGGCCTGTTCGCATGAGTTAAGTCGCTGCAAACCCAGGAAGGATTTTGTATCTCTGAGATCAAAGTCTCTCAAACTCGTGTTCCACAAGACAGCATGCACACTCTTTTTTTCAAGATCAAGTGAAGCTGTGATCATGACAAAAGTGGTGTTAGTTTTTAAACACACAATACACAAATACACATTAATCTTTGCTGTCAATTTGTTAGTCTTTTAGGTGTTAACTGAAACAACAATATTTAGTTAAAAGACTCAGCTTGATAAGACTACAATTTGAGAATGGGAACATTTTTTTTTTTCCAGTTGGTGATTTATTATTGTTAGCTGTGTGTGTGAAGAGATAATCCTGGTGAACATGCTGGACTTGTCTAATACCTGTGGTCACGCCACAGAATCTCTTCTGTAGGCGTGAATAAAGTATGAAAATACAACTACAGTACAAGTAAAAGGACCAGCGCTTTGATATATGTAAAACGTTTATTTGACAGATATCCGTCAAATAAAGGTTTCATAAGATAAGTTGAGATGAAAAATGCTGTCATAAAAGGACAAATATGTAGGATTTTTCAAGAAAACTAAAACTGAATATTCTTGTAGTCATGAAACAGTACAAGGTTAACCTGTAATTCCTGTCTTTCTAAAAGTCAGTGTGGACAGCACTTAATATAATACCGAAAAGTCCGCCAGTGGAAGTGGAAAAAACAAAACTAAAAAATAGCCTGTTAAACAGGACAATCTCTCTTTGACTGAACAGACCAGCAGGCCACCTTCACATTGGTAACAGTCCACCTTTATGCGTCTGAGTTAAAGCTGCGTCAAGGGACAGGGGTCTGTTTAAATGTAGCCTCGGGGCATAGAGAATCAGCCATTAGTCAAAAGCTAATGGCTTGTCTTAATATGCAGAGTTATATAGACAGACATTAACAAGGTAATGACCCGGAGCAGGCAGGATTAAAACAATAGTTTATACAGTAGTCTCTGTTGAGCAGCCCATAAATTACCTTCAGTATCAACACACCATAAGAGTGTTTCTATAGATTATACACACTCACTTGTGGGTATGTATACAGATGCACTCTTGCAGGTCTGGCACTTTAGTGTCAGCGCAAGTGGCGAAGGTGTTTATCCTACAGACAGTTAGTAATCCCTCTGTTAGCCTAAGCGCTGTCCTTAGAAGTATGAGATGCACACGTAGCATGAGTGGGCACACACACATAAAATTATGTGTTTAAAATAGAGTGAGTGGGCGCATTTTTCACTTCTAAAGGCCATTCTGGTTAACCTGGGATAAAGGCAAATGCTAGAGAAAAAGATCAAAACCATAATTTTTTTAGTTGATCTATCAGTAATCAGGCCTATGTCCATCCAGTCCTGCTGAAGTCCCAAATCATTGCTTCGGTGTTACACACATGTAAGATACATCAGTCCAGTCACTCTTGTGTTTGTGAGTTTTCATTGAATTTGATCTGTTGACACTTAGGAAAAACCTTTCCAGGCTTTTCCTTTCAGTGCTGCCCTTAGAAGCATGTCACATGGAGAGACTTCTAGCAGAACATTTACAGGACAATTTTAATTCTGTCGTTTCAAAAAAATCACCTCAGTCCTCTTTACCGCAGAGCTAAACCTAAGATTATGTAAACATAAACCTCATTTTTGCCACAATGTCCTCATTACAAAGGTGTAAAACTCAAACATAGTTTCACTAGAAAAGTGGCTTTCAAAATTGGGTCTGAGAACCAAAGCCAGGTGGTCTTCAAAAAAGATTTGCACAAATTGTAAATTGTGCATATATGTACAGAGGAAGACCATCATGCCAATAACACAAGCATATTGTGAAAATTACTGCCTCAGTCACATAGGTCAATAGAAACTCTGATATGATTGTGGCATACATGAAAATCACTCATTTCTGTTAGGGTGCAATAAACCATTCAGCCTACTGCATAGCTGCTCATTAGCCAGGCTAGTGTAGAGAAATATGTGAGTCAGTCCACATCATGTAGTGACACTAAGCCCAAAACAGCTAAATCAGTATGAGGATCTCAAGTTTCTCTCCTGTAAGGGGTCCATGGCCAATGAAGTTTGAGAATCCCTACACTAGACTGTAAGTACAAAAAAAAAAGAAAAAAAAAGAAAAGAAGACACCCTCCCCAACAAACACACACTCATGCACAAACATGTACAATACAGACACTAATGCACAACAACACAAAGTGTTTATGAACAATCTTTTAAGGGTTCCCCAGTGTCCACCCCACACATTTTAAGAACGCACTGGCCTTGCCTTTGTAAGAGCAACGTTCTTGCGTGTGCTGACGAAAGGCGGTAACCCTGGCAACAGCTGCCAAGGTGCTGCTATCTCTTCTCCCTGCCCACTGATACCTATCACTTGTTCAACCTTCCTCTCTCTCTCTCTCTCTCTCTCTCTCTCTCTCTCTTTGCTGGGGTGAGTCATGATAGTGATCATTAGCTTCCTGTGCAACCACTCACACTCTGCAGCACACCAAGAATATGTTTTGTGTTGCGCACACTCGTGAAAATGTGCTTGTGCTACGGTTTGAAATAATTGCCATTTTTAGTCCTTTACTGCTGTTGTTGATTTATTGTTTTATTGAGCCCCCCACACTCTTTTTTTTTAAGTTCTCACAAAAAATACAACTGGCAAAAAATATGTTCTTTAACTTTAAATGTTTTTTCATAACAGCTTTGCAGAAGCCAACCTCAGATGTTTTCATCACTTCTTTTCATGTGGCTTTCACTCTCTCTGACATTTCCCACTATAGGTGACAAGTGGTATGTGTCTCGAAAATGCATAGCTTTGTTTCCATTTCCCACGCAGGGCAACTTATGGTCATTACTGCGATGAAAATAGGCCACAGCAAGCAGACTTTTGCTACAGAAGAAGCTGTGATATCAGTGGAAAAACTTGCTGGTTTAAACATCACAGCAAAATCTGAGCCTTACATACACATAAATTAAACTCACAGTTGTGAGTTCTGACACATAGAGCAAGTACAAAAATGTGTGATTGCATATTCTCACAATGATAAGAATACTGTTTAATCATTTCTCTGCTCAACTTTCCGGGGGTTTTTCCTCTCCATTCCAGCTGGCCATGTGTCTCTGTGATCCATGTGTACAGGTGGAAAATTGTTACATTGTAAAGAGCCAACACTGTGATCCAGGGGCTTCCAGCATCCGATATGCAGAGGAGATAAGGTCTGTTTGAAAGGCTAGTCACTTAGCCAAGACCCATTCATGGCCAACAACAGCTGGCTTGGCATCCACACACCTTCATCTGTCTGATCTGGCCCCAGACTCTGACAGCAGATCATAATCACATCCATTCACAATTCAATCACTTTTCTGGAACTGTAAGAAGAGTGAATGAGAAGTATGCATCTTGGCTGAGGCACATGTGTTTCATTGATGTCAAATGGTTTCTTAGAGACAAGTGTATTTTTATTGGAGGGGTACAGGGATATAAATGAAAGTCTAGGTCATGGGTATAAGCTTGTATCTGTGCACATGTGTGTGTGGCTTACTGCCACAAAGTGTGTGCACAGTACGGAATAAAAGCAAGCCACAGCGAGGCAGAAACAGGCCATGAAATGCTACCAAAGATAAGTGTACACACAATCAGATAGAGATGCCAAAAAGCACTTCTTCGCTTTACTCAGAGACAACCAGAGATAGCAGAGCAGCGTTGTTTGTTTTACTATTTTGAAATGTCACCATGTACCTTATAGTACAGAATTATTTACTTACAAAAAATTAAAAAATAAATTAATCAATTAATTAAACACATTTTTGAGCACACACAATAAATACAGGTGTTTTGCATGTTGTCAGTTCTGACGTGATTTACTCTGATATCTTTCTGCTGTTATCAAGAAAGCAAAATCTAATTTCTAAAGAGTATAAGAGGCATTTATTTCATGAACTCTATCATTTTGGCATGGCAGTAGCAGTGACTTTGTGCTTATTACTTCTTAACGTAATCACTGTATATATAAACTGTTTTACAGAATTATGACTTAGAACTAGTATGAAATACTTGACACATGTTGATAAATTCTGACATAACTTTTAAACTTTTCTCATGGGGAAAGTGAGTAACAAAATAAATTAAGATTGGAGTATTACTTTCAACATTATCCTATACACGTCACATCAAACAAGTGACATTTATTTGTTAGAAAATTAGCTCTAGGGTTTGCTTCAGAATATATAAAACAATATATTACTACACGAAAAAAAAAACTAATTAGATTATGAACACAAGCGTCTTGAAAAAAGAGAAGGCCTTGCTGTAGGTGGAGTGTAATTTAGATTTAGATTTATGGATAATGTGATGAACAGCTTCCTAATATCAACACTTACAACACATACACATGCAATTACTCTCATAACACTCGTGCAGTAAATTTTGGTGGATGTCAAGATTTTCTGCTTCATTACATGATGTGTATTTTATTTTCTGGAGACTAAGAAAATGTGCAAGATGGATTTCTGTGTCAAACAGTAACTGAAATAAGCACAACCATTTATCACATGATATTTGCTTCGTTATTCTTCAAAATTTGAATAAAACTTAATTTTTTTTATGAAATATGAATTTGTTTTAAGCAATTCATCAAAAGCTTTTGGTTCTCATTTTCAAAATGCATAAACAAACACAAAGAGGAATATTTTTTGACACGTTTGCACAGATTCAAAAGCTCTGGCTACATCCTGTGGGGGGGGAAGTATCACAGAGCGATAGGAGGTACAACAAGATGCTGCTGCTGATTTTAGATTATCTCATTTGGCTCATGGCTGCAGCATCATTTATCTTGTGAGAGAGGGTTGTGACATTTATGGCAGGAAGAAGGCCTTCCAAGGGTTTGAGGGCATGGCAGAAGCACAGAGATGGAGACTTTAAATGAGGCCAGGACAACACTGGAGCTCACTGGGTTTGGGACCTCTGGGAATTGGTAAAGCCCTGTGGAGCCAGTGGTGGCTTAGGTTTCTCCCCTGACACTTTCACAAACATTACACAACCATTCACACACAGATGTGCAAACAACCTGAGGTGGAGGTGCCATTGTTGTACTTACATACAAACAAATAACACACACAAAGAGACAGACATATTAATTTCATATGCTTTGTGAGCACGCATGCAAACACAGGCATCCACACTCGCTGAAGCTCATTTTAATATGTGTAAAATATAGGGATGGAGGTCTCCATTTAGCTTCTTCACTTCATAGAAAATGAGACCTGTCAGTGATGATCTACACTTGTGGTGCAGTGTTCCATGGACTGTAATGATGCATAAAACATCCAACAACCACTGATTTACTTTTGCTTTTAATTATTGCTTGGCCCATGCAGTGTGTGTGTGTGTGTGTGTGTGTGTGTGTGTGTGAAAGTGTGAGAGCAAGACCCAGAGTGCACTGATGGGGCAGAGGTACTTCCACCCTCACTTGTGCTGTGCAACTCAACAAGAAAACCACAAAGTCACTTCTGCTACCTCTACTGGAACAAAAGGTCAAATATGATTCTACTTTCAGTCAAGTCCAGTTCCTTTTAATGTGCAGCTCTTGTCTATAGGATGTGTAATTTCTCTTTTTTTCTTGCTTTAATTATGAATTTGCAACTTGTATGTTCTTTGCCAGGCTTTAAAAAGTAGCATTTGAATTGATAAGAAAGGAAACTTGAGCAAAGCAGCAACTTCTGCAAATGACATGCATTTATAGCGCAGAATAACCCACTTTGCACTTCAGTAAGTTCACCCTTGAGTTTTAGTGTAATATTTCAATCCTACTGGGTTGTCATTGAATACTTTCCTACACACTCAGTACCTGGCAGTGATTTAGTAACTATTTTACTTGAACACATTTGGATATTCATTTAAACTCTATTGTTGCAACAAGTGGTGACTAAATATTTAATTAAAATAATATTACTATTAGACCAAATCAGCACATAATCTATCTACCTAATCTATCTAAGTCACAAGAACAAAACCAGCTTCAATAATAGCTTCATTCTTCTCTGTTCAGGTGAAGTGAAACTGGTCACAGAGACAGAACACCACAGCAGTCGAGAGCTAAAGGTCCTGACCCCTGGGTCAGCTGAGCTACAGCATGTGTGGGACCGAAAAAAGCAGCAGTTGAGAGAAGCTCACAACACTGGCTGCCTGTGTGGCTTCCCCATCGGTCGCTGCTTCCTTGTCTGCAGGGGAAGCAGGACAGTGCCAGGGTGCAATGTTTTATGAGCTGGTCTCAACCAAACTCACCACATTCCCACAAGCATTGCACTGAAGGACGTGACTCTGGCCACGCAGCTGCTGCAGCCAGACCACAGGCGGCGTGTACTGAGCATCATGACACATGCACACATATACTGTATGCTTAGATATACATGCACATAGACTGGTAGAAATGTTGAGTCACCATAGTTCCATTAAGAGATACAAGTGACTACAAAGACTTGTATTTAATTAATGAGGAATGACTAAATCATTTAGCCAATTTACTAATTCTGATACTATATTCTAAACTCAGTTTTCACTCACTGACAAATGGAAATTTTCTCAGTTGCTAATGCTTGGCTAAAACATGTCACATGTATGTTTTTTTTTTCCTACCAAGTTATTTATTTCCGGGGTCAAGAATAAACTCTAAACCTCAATGTACGATATCATTTTTTGTCCTGCAGTACATATGAAAAAAAATCTGACATACACTTACATAGCAGTGCAGGTTTCCAGTGCTACTTTTTGGATCTGCCTTATGACCCTCTTCTAATTCACATTATTTTTAGTATTACCTTTTTTTGTCTTTCTTTCTTTTTCTTTTCCTTTTTTTAAAATTTGTGGCATAACTTATGAGTCAGCTCCTGCATGTACTTTATTTGTTTCCCAGACTGTATTGACCGACTGGACTGACTCACTACGGATGCTGGTTCTGTCAAATAGTTGGAGAAAAGGCCAAAGTAAATGGAAAATAGTCACTACATATTACATGATGTATTTCAGAGCACCATATATATTTGTCTGACTGCATAAAAGGCAGAGTTTTCTAAATTCATACAATAAACTATGGTAACTATCAGATTATAAAAAAGCATGTGTCTATGGAGCGGGTGCGTATGATATTTGGAGGATGTGTCTGCGTATGGCATATGTGTGGACACTGATAAAACTAATCCTGATTGTCTAAATCCAATTTTACCAATGGAGGCTCACTTTTCATTTCAAACCTCAACTAATTTAAAGATTAGGCTTCTTTCAGTCACCCCACCTCACTTCAACTCTGTAGAGAATTTGATCATTATTTGACCATTAGCATTATGGACCAATGTGCAACATGTGATACAAACAGAACAGTTCCCAATTTTACTTGGATCATGTATACTCCCAACTATGTGATTTCTGATGTGAGAACTGTGCACGTGGTTGGCATAATTCACATCCTATAGTTGGTTTCATGCTAATTGGAGTGATCGACAGCTGGTGGTAGTAAAAACAAAACAAACTGAAAAATATACTAGCAAAGTCTGTGAAAAATGCAGCAAAAACTGAAATGTAAAAAAAAAAAAAAGCTTCAGACCTATACACAATGCATTTTGGTAAATGATTTTTACTTTCTTTCACTTAGTTTGTTTGTTATTGGGATTTTTTTAAACCCCCTTTCACTGCCTAAATTCTGAATTTTGACCTCCACGACTCCACTCTCTGGTCAAGAAAAAGACCTGCTATTAAGAAAATGTTGGCCCCCTTTCATTATGTGAGAATCTTCTACCCTGACTCTGGCCAAATGATGTTCTCTTCTAGCATAAACTAGCCTACAAATCTATGAAGAGTGGACATGCAGAATTCCAGTGGCCTTTTCATACCTGTCACACAGTCAAGTGCCATATACCGTAATAAACGGAAGATTTCCATATTCTGTTAAACGTGATACTCAAACACTATGGTAAATTCTTGACACAATCTCACAAGCACAAATCACCACAATCCTCCCTCGTGACTCGGATTGCAAAGTAGAAAACAGATTTTGAAAAGGAAGGCATTCAGTGGGTTTCAAGTGTGTGTTGGCATATCCTGTGTGAGGTTGACCAGAGATAGATTACACATCCAGAGTGTGTGGTGACCTGTGCCGCAGCCAGCCAGCAGTGGTTTAGATTGTAACACTAAATCATTTCATATCATAACCATATTTGCTCTTCCCATGGCAGTTAGGAGCTGCAATCTTAACCCGCAAGTCACTACAGGAATGTTCAATGAAACAAACTTTCAACAAGTTAGCAAAATTATACAATTCACACAAATAAAGAGTCAGTGTTCGGTTCCCCGAATAGGAGCTTGGTGCACAGCTTACAGTGCTACTAATGACATACTGCAGCAACATGCACCTGCATGTACGGTATTAACCATACTTAATAAGTCCTGAGAATGCATAGGCTCTGCATGATACATCCATACACCAAACTACAGTTCAAGGTGGAACATACAATACTACTGAACAAAAGGTGTGAGTCAGCAGAAGCCAGGCTGTTTGGAAAATATGACAGAAGGAATTTAATAACCTCTATGCTTTAAATCTTTGTCTCCAAGAAGAGCGAGGAGAGAGACTGAAGGTACGGAATATCAGAATGACTTGAGGCTGAGAAAATGAATAACTTATTTTTAAAGACACATGTCTTTCCTGGGTGCTTGGTGGGATGCTTGTTTGACAGAGATGTATCAAAGTATGCACGATGCACAGGAGTTATCAGAAAAACTCTGTCAGACCAACACTGACATCTGTTGGTGGTCTGATCTTTTACATCTCTTAACACAAAAGCTAATGTCATCGCTACGTGAAAATATATATATATATTTTTTATCGTATGAGGTTATTTAAAACATGTCACAGTAAACACTCTTCTGATTTCTGAATGACTAAAATTTCTAAATCTTTGAAATATGTAATTGTAAGTTTCTACTAGAAATTTAATGAATGATAAATAGAAGAGGTACAGTAGTGGTTCTTAAATACTTAGCACTCGAAACTATACGAGTTATTTTACGACCTTGCTTTTTGCCTTGCTTTCACCTAAAGATTTATTGAGACAGTGTGCAGAATGTTCTTTGGACGTCTAGGCTTGGTTTTAGTCCCTACATGCAGTGCTAATTTTAGGACCCTATACACATACAGTATACAGGTGTGCGCCTTTGGAAACTATGTTGATTCCCTTCTGTTTGCTACAGGCAGACTCCAGCCACGTTTTATACACATCTCAAGGATTATTAAAGCAAACAGAAAGCATCTGACCAGAGTTTGGGCTGCCACAGCAAATGGTTTGTATAGTTTTGTAAATGTAAGATTTCAGTTTTCACATTTTTCACTTCACATCTTGTGCCTAGAGTGATAGGAAGAAATGCCACAGTTATCCATTTAAAGGTCATTTCATGACAAACGTGAATCTAAAGTGAACATTGGATGAAGAGACCTAAACTGCACTTCACGCACACACACATATATATATCATTTTGTCATGCGTTAGTGTGAAAAAATAATAATAATGGAAAACAAGAAAACATATTTTTCCGCGATTGGTTTTTGCAAAATGAATCACAGTATGTTAGCCCTTGGTCACAAAGGAAGCTATGATTGCCAGCATATGCTATTTTTAAAAGGATGATGTTTGCAGATACATTTTTTTTTTTTTCCAAAAAATGCAAATATTTTTGGGGCTGGTTCACGGTGCACTTATGTAAAACACGGAGGTGGCATAAAGCAGCAGATCTCCAGCTACGTCTTACAATACCAGCACCTTTCTGCGTTCCTCTGTCAAGGTTAGCCAGTGGAGATAATACAAAGATGTGTGAGCATGTGGGGGAGGGGGGGGGGGGGGGGAGCATC
>VUQI01018114.1:8384-30728 GCA_015106735.1 Paratilapia polleni | reverse complement strand
AGGCTTGGATGCAGCTGCTCGGCCATGGAAACCCATTCCATGAAGCTCTCTGTTCTTGAGCTAATCTGAAGGCCACATGAAGTTTGGAGGTCTGTAGCTATTGACTCAGCAGAAAGTTGGCGACCTCTGGACGCTAGGTGCCTTAGCATCCGATGACCCCGTTCTGTGATTTTACGTGGCGTACCACTTTGTGGCTGAGCTGCTGTTGTTCCCAATCGCTTCCACTTTGTTATAATACCACTAACAGTTGACTGTGGAATATTTAGTAGCGAGGAAATTTCATGACTGGACTTACTGCACAGGTGGCATCCTATCACGGTACCACGCTGGAATTCACTGAGCTCCTGAGAGCGACCCATTCTTTCACAAATGTTGGTAGAAGCAGTCTGCGTGCCTAGGTGCTTGATTTTATACACCTGTGGCCATGGAGGTGATTGGAACATCTGAATTCAATTATTTAGATGGGTGAGTGAATACTTTTGGAAATATAGTGCATTTCCCTGGAGAGTGTATGTCAGGACTCGTGTACTGCTAAAAGTCACAGGATTAGCAAAGTAGATAGATCAGAATTCATTCTCTGAGGACCATGGGTGCTATCAGTCCTTAAAGCAGAGATTCTTCTCTGGACAAGTGAAAACTTAAACAAAGTGTATATTGAGATATTGGAGAAAATAAGTGAAAACTCTGACCTTCTTGGAGCTGCTAGGGGAAAAAAAGTAGGAATATCACAAAAATAGACAGAGTAGGATTCATTCCTCTGAAAATCAAACAGTAGCTGTTCAGATATCTTGGTACAGACCAAAGTGGTGGAACGACTTACTGTAGTTAGGCCTGAAATTACCAAGACCAGTGGTCAATAATGAACATGGTTTTCAGTTTGTTTTATGTGAGTATTCGTTGCACCACTGTACTAGAAAAGATTAAAGAAGCTTAAATGTATATGACTAAAGAAAAAGCATCAAATAGATAAAAGCTTTTGACACATCTTAATGGTGCCTTTGAGGAACATTCGATGATTGCCTTCTTTGCTTTTTTAATGTTCTGAAAAATATGGCAACTACAAGTTTGATTTCAGACTGATAACCTATGAATGCACCAGTAACTCATCAGTTACTTTCCAGTAGGATGCTGCCATTATTTCTCCTTCTTTACATATCAGGGTATTTAGGAGAGGATTATGGGAAGCTAAGAGAACATTATTTCTATGACCTCATGGAGTGAGCTCCATGCTCTGGCAGTGGGGATGTTCACTGTGGCCAGGAGAAAGTGGAGTCTGTGACTGGAGCCCGGTTCACTCAGTCAGATAGCAGTGATTCAAAACCCATTTGTTTTGGGCGTAGAGGATGCTCTCAGTGGTTTGGCTGTGATTGATCCTTCCCCTGCCCGTGATCGCACCATGACACTATTCCAGTTTCCACATTCATTTTTCCCCTGCTAACTTTGACCAGTTCAGTGGCGCTTCCTTTACTGGCCCTCTGACAGTTCTTTGACCTCCACCCAGAAAAAGAGATCTTGGGCCATTGATTTTGGACAGCAGCAAACTGTCATGGAAATATGTTTATAGAGGGTTTATTGTTACTAGTGCAAAAGACATTAATATGTGGCATAAAACAACACAAGACTGACTTTTTAAAAGCAGAATTCACATGTATTCACATGTTTGATGCATTTTCAGAACTTTTTATCAACTAATAGTGATTACAGTAGAAGATGAACCTTTAATGGATTTATTCCACTACTGCCTGAAGGTGCTGGGATGCAGTCATCTTAAGAATCACTGGTTAATTGTACAAAAACTAAATACGAGTAAGCTAAAAGAAGTAGCAGCTTAAGCAAGGACTGTTGTAGTGGGTTTTCTATCTCCAGGCAACTGTCTCATTACTAAACATATTAACACAAACAGCAGGAAAAGTGGAATCATTCATGGTAAACATTCCCGCATCGCCACCTAAAAATAGAACTTCAGAACAATCAGATTGGAAAAAAACTACAGCAGAGACAAAATACAAAATACAACTTGAATGACATAACCTATAATGCAGAAAAAACACCAAGAGGCTGGAGATTTCCAAGTGATGTTTTGATACAGGAAGTCCACTCTTAACTGATTCCTCCACAACAGTTGCTGGAAACTGGAAAATGGGAGGAGGGATGGGTGTTTCTGTATCAGAGCAACAAGAAAAGCCCTTTAGGATAATCTGAATGAAGAAGATGCAACATGATGGTACATGATTTAAAAATGTTTTGTTCACAACTGATTTGTATAAATTCTGCTACTTGTTTAGTCACAAATTTAGTGAAAACACTCCATTGTTAATCAGTAGAAGAGTGAAAATACAGATGAGAGTCATAATAGCTGCAGTAATGCTGTGAATTAATTTGTGTCTTTATGAGTAATGCCACAGCATATGTAGAATCCTAAATTTCAAGATGGATATGGAGCTGACAATAACTGGGGACATTAGTGTTTCAGGTGGACAAGTCTAGCAAGAGAGATTTTTGAACTTCTGCATCCTGATTTAGGTCAGAGATCAGACAGGCGCTGTTTGGGCTTGTCTGCAGAGTCATCTGTCTGCTCGTCTGTCTGTCATCTGTCTGCACCGGCTGTCACGACCTGCATTACTCTAATGACCTTCACTCAGGCAAAGTTTTGGGTCACTTAACTAACCTAACTAGAGAGACAAATGTTAGACAGCTGATGATTTTTAAGAGACTCTTATCAGGTATTGATTCACACTCGTTGGTTGCAAGGTAAACACCAAAGATCTGCGATATAGGATTAATGTCTGGCCCTTCCCGCTGCTTTTATTATCATTTAATTAGCTGACTATTTTTGTGATTAATCCAAAGAAAACTGAAAAAAAAATTCCACATCCAGCCAACAGCCCACAAATCCAAATATACAGTTTACAGTAAGGCAAGAACAGGAAAAACAAGTTCTCACATTTTAAAACCCTGAACCAGCAAATTTTGTTGCATTTTGTCTTCAGAAAGTACTCAAACAATTATTCAATGACAATATCAGAATATCCATCGTTCCACACATTTTCTTAACTGCTTACCACTTATAAAGCCTATCCAAGCTGACTTTGGGCACAAGGTGGGGAACACCCTGGACAGTTTGCCAGTCCATAATGCCAACACAAAGAGAAAAGCAGTCATTCGCTCTCACATCCACACCTACAGTCATTTAGACTCACCAGTTAACCTAATATGCATGTCTTTTGACTGTGGG
This sequence comes from Paratilapia polleni, assembly GCA_015106735.1. Classification (NCBI taxonomy): domain Eukaryota; kingdom Metazoa; phylum Chordata; class Actinopteri; order Cichliformes; family Cichlidae; genus Paratilapia; species Paratilapia polleni. The sequence goes on along the minus strand of VUQI01018114.1, from coordinate 27,493 downwards.
AGGAAACCAGAGTACCCAGAGGTAACCCAGGCAGGCACAGAGAGAACACGCAAACTCCACAAAGAAAGTCAGAGACAGGTTCAAACGAGGAACCTTCTAGCTGTCAGGTGATGGTGCTAACCACAATGCAACACCAAAGAATAATTTTCTATGAATCTGTTATTGTCTTTGTCATTGTCTTTGCATTTCCTGATTTTTACACAGTATGTTCCTGTGAGCTTTTTTGAGTCATTGCTTAAAGCCACTATGGATAGAATCAAAACAAAACAAAGTTGCATATTAATAGCTAACCATTCTTTCATATCTTCCCTACAGCCCTGGAAGATGCATCATAGACAATATACATCTGTGAGCCCCACTGATGAAATCACAGTGAAGACTGAAAATGGACCCTGTCAGAAAAAATGCCGTTATGTACGTAAAGAAGGCAGCTGTAACGTTGTGTTCAGCCACGTTCCCGAGGCATGGCTGCTGTTTGTGACTGACATCTTTACCACCTTGGTGGAGATCAGGTGGAGGGTGATGCTCCTGATCTTTGCCCTCTCTTACATTTTGTCCTGGCTCTTTTTCGGCATCCTTTTCTGGATCATCGCTCTTGCTCACGGAGACATCAGGGATCCCAACACTGATCCCTGCGTGTTTGAGGTGCGCAGCTTCACAGCTGCTTTTCTCTTCTCGCTTGAAACTCAAACCACCATCGGCTATGGATTCAGAGGAATGTCAGAGAACTGCATGATTGCTATCATCATCGTCACCATACAAGACGTCATGAGCTGCTTCATTGACACGTTTGTCATTGGAATTGCTGTTGCCAAAATGGCCTCGGCCAGAAAGAGGGCGCAGACGGTGGGCTTCAGCAACCGTGCTGTCATCAACCTTCGAGATGGTTCTCCCTTTCTTTCCTGGAGAGTTGGGGACTTCCGCAGGTACCACATCGTGGAGGGGACAGCTACCGCCCAGATAGTCCACACTGCAGCGCATGCCACAGGGAGAGTTGACATGACTTACGAAGACTTGGCCATCCAGCAGAAGGACATCATCCTGGTCACACCAACCACCATCTACCACAAGATTGAACCCAGCAGCCCGCTGTACAGGATGAGTTGTGAAGATCTGCGGAAAGCAGACTTTGAGCTGGTGGTGTCATTTACCTACACGGATGACTCCACAGGTATGCTGCATCAGACTCGAACCTCTTACATTCCAGATGAGATCCTCTGGGGTGGGCGGTTCCAAGAGATGATCAGAGTCAACAAGAGGAGCTACAGGGTGGATTATAACTTATTCCATCGCACTGAAAAGGTGCATGTGCCCCTGGTCAGCGCCGAGGAGTATGAACAGAAGAAGCAACTGCGGCTTGCACAACACTTGCCTCGACATTCACCCAGATGTTCTCCACGCCTCTCTCCACGATTGCCACATCAAAATCACCATGAAAAACATTTGAAACCCCCAACGGTAAGGGTGGAACTTGTCAGTGACAGCCAACCTGAACCTGCTGTTTCACCATCTCAAGCAGACAACAGTCAGGATCAAGAAACTCTGACTCTACCTAACGACCACAAAGGTGAAGAAAATTAAAAGCAAAGCTGTTATATTTAAATTCTTCAAAGAAAACTGTTATGGAATTTATGATGGGACCAGGTTTGACCTTGTGCAAAAATAATTGTTTGACAAACAGATGAATAGTATAAAATATAGGTACATTTATTATGGAATATCACTTGATATTAAGGAGAACAGGTGAACACACACATTACAGGAGGTATGGTCATCTAATTCTGAAGTTCTAATCTCACACCTCACAGGAGGATGTCTATGCTTTATCAAGGATTTATTGGACCACGCAACTTCATAACTCATTTTAGCAACTTTTCAAACCTACAGAAGATGAATGATGATGTGTGGGTGTGTGTTATTTTAACATTTAAATTTATATTTTGAGTCATTGGCCTCTCAGTGTTTTAAAAACTGTACATCACAAATGAGCAGTGGTTCTTACTGAGAAAGCAAGGGACACTGGACGATAATGGACTGACGACCTATCCAGGGTGTACTCCGCCTCTTACCCAACGACAGCTGGGATAGGCTCCCGCTCCCCCAGCAACCCTAAAGTGTATAAGCAGTTAAGAAAATTCATGAATGACATGTATAACTTCCAGTTTGAACTGATCGTCATTGTTCTTTCACAATAACAATACAGCGCAAAAACAAAACCCCTGCTTGGTTTATTGTCAAGGTAACATGATAGGGCAGCACCTCTGCATCAGGTTTAATATAGAGCAGCATTTTAAATTATTTGGAGGGTTTTTTTGTTTTTGTTTTTTTGCCATTTCTCAATTGGATTTCTTGAAACCAAAGTCTGAGAATAAAAATGGGTTTTAGTGTACAGAATCAGAATATTTGTCTGAAAAATGCTGGAGATCAGTTAATCCACACTTGACTACACTGTGAAATAATCAGGCTGCAGTAACCACGAGCACATAACTATGACTGCTGATTGCTGTGTTGACTGTTTTGGGTTTGGTAGGTGTCACTCTATAAGAAGTCACAGCATGATGTGTGAAAGATGAGAGCATTAAAAGCATGAAATAATAGTCTGTATATTTATGAATAAAAAATGATCATATTTATGTGTGTTTAAGGTCGAAAAAAAGTTTAAATTACAACTTTTGAGCCAGACTGAAACACTGAAGAACAGCCTGGCAATATGACATTGACCTAAGAGGTCGGATCTTTAATATAAGGTCTAGTCGGTGCTGATAGTAAACAAATAGAATATGTAGTCCCTTATTATGAGGTAACTCAGAGTTTATATAACACACGGGGAAAATGTTATGTTTTGTTTATGTTTGTGGTGGTGGAATCTTTGTTTAGTAATTTTAAATAAAAAAACAGTTCATCAAGCAATCTCTCTCACACAGATACACACACACACACACACACACACACATACACACACACACACACACACACGCACGCAAATAAAATAAAAACTTGTCCGACAAAGCTTGTTTGATTTTTGTTAAAAGAAAATCACAAATTACATATCTAGAAATGTTTTATGAAGAGAGGAAGTGGAGGATCAGTTGGCACAGTGAAAAAAATGTATTTCTAAGTTGATATAATTTTCTTATGTCTGAAAACAATATTGCTTATAAATTGATACCAGTGTCAAAGATTTCAATAAAGTCATGCTTAAATGTCTAGTTTTCATCTCAACTCTCATGATCATCTCTGAGATGGATCATGTTTCTTGTCTGAGAACAAAAGCTCTGGTCGGGAAGGTCACTTTGATGTGAAGTAAGCAGACAGACAAAAATAACCAGACACTGCTGTCCGACATGCTGCAGTGTTGCTTTGATTTGCACCACTGTGTAATCCCATTAAAAACATGCATTCGTTTTTATCACGTGTGTATAATAGATCAGTTCAAAGCTCTTGATGTTATTCAGGCCACAGTCATGTTGCATGTTGCTTTAACAGTGACGTTTTCATTTTGATCTTCCCCATCAGGCAACCTAGTAGCTCAATTTTGAAGTTCACTCAGCTTCTGACCCTCTTACACACAGTACCGCCAGTCAGGCAGTACACACACTCAGCGGGGCTGTGCCATGATACTTAACAGACAACCGTGCCCCTGACTTTGATGACATGCCTTTCACCTGTAACTCTTCAGCTTTGTTTTACTGTTATTTCCTGAAGTATTCGGACTGATCTGCTAATCAAACAGCACCAAGCATGTTCATATCTTGCATGGGGCAATTTTTTACAAGATAGGATAAATTGCTACATGAGCACAGGGGCAAGAAAACTGATAAAGACCGATTTGAATTCCATGATTGCAAAATAATACACTGAAATTAAAGAAACTATCCATCAATCCTTCTATTTTCTTAACTGCTTCTCCAGTTCAGGGTAGCAGGGAGGGCTGGAGAGCCTATCCCAGCTTTCAGAAACTAGAGATATGATATTAAAATGCACCATTATATACATTAGAATAGCTTAGGTTTAGTGACTAGATTGTGCAGGTACATGCACTATACATAACATGAGTACAGTATAAACAGTGTTGGGTGCAACGTGTTCCAACGTCAAGGGTCATCTGCACAGGAAGCAATTTGCTTGTTGCAAATCACTATGTAGTTGACGGTTGGTTACTAGTGGACATCCGAGACTCTGGTTGCCAGGGTAACCCTCTAATGTATTTACTACTCCCTCATACACTAGACAAAAGTATTGGGCCACCTACACATTACACCTACAGGAGCTTTTCTAAATCCATAGGACCTTGTTTTGTGTACTGGGGCACAGTCATGCTGGAACAGAAAAGGACTTTCCCCAGTCTGTTGCCACAAAATTGTCCAAATGACCAAATTCACCAACTGGCCAGTCTAATTTTAAGCATCTATTTATAGACGGAGGGTTTCTTCCCCTGAATCAAAACAAGTCTAACCCAAATAATGTCACAAACTTTCAGCTTTTCAAACAATATTTCACCCTGATCCCTTCATGATGAAACAGACCAGCTTTTGGCTGCAGCTGCTTGTAAATAAAGCCTGACTTCACATTTGGAAGCTTGTCTGCAAAGTTTGTTTTGAGATGAACGGCGTCTTCCAGCAGAGACTCCCAGTACAGCCATGTTTTGGTTTACTGGGTCTGTCTGACCCCTTCTACGTTCTGATCACCATTTACCTCATTGGAGAAGGATGTTTGATTTGTTAGTTATTAGAATGCTTATTAATGGTTAAAAATGCAGACTTAATACATTGAAATTAACCAATTAAGTCACTAATTTAATGAACTTCATTAACCCCACACTGACACAATAGATAGAGCATCTTAAAAAGCCATATCCTCATTCAAATCGAGGCTCTAATGTTCAAATAAAACTTGACTCGATTTTCTCATAAACTGCTGCAAATAGTGCAATGCACACTAGACTTAAGTGGTGGACATTTGTGGGAACACCTTCCATCACTGTGCAGCTAAAAAGGTAGGTTTGTTCCCATGTTATTTCAACTTTCAAAATTCATGCCTCAGCATCGGAAGGAAGTCAAATGAAAATATGCAGGGAAGCTGGGACCGTGTCTTGCAGCTGGTGAAGGTGAAGAGCAAAGCAGAACATTAGAAGTGTAGCTAAAAAAAGTCTTTACAGCCTTCCTGAGGAGAAAAATGTTGTGCTGGAATGCTTTGTTTTATTTATGGCTTATTTATTGTTTTATTTATTAATTTTTGGAGACAACTCTTCCATGGTTATAAGCCAAAGCCTAAAGTTTAAAAAACATATCTTAAATGGCTATAATGAGTTTCTGTTGAGACTTCAGCTGTGCAACAGCAGGATTTTCCCTTCATTCTGTATCCAGTCCATAGTGCACTATATACATCTGACAACTCAAGCTGCAGCCATCACTTACTATATATTACTGTATGCAGCATACTATAAGGATGTGGTGCATTATTCATGAGGTCATATAGCCCCAGGTAACTGTTGTATGGTGATAATGAATAATCCAGACTTTGTGTTATTACCTACAGAAACAAGCTGCTGGAGGACAGAGAGGAATCTAGTCTGTACATGCAGGTGAGTTGAGAGAAATCTAAAGAACTTAAAACATGTTTGCGGTATGAGCAGGGGTGTTTCCAGGATCTTATAAATGGGGTGGCACGGGGGGGAACAAAAACCCCTCAGAGGGACCATGGGATATCAGAAAATTGGATCAGAAATAAATACCAAACCGAATCACTTGAACATTGCTTGAAATTTCTGTCACAATTTTAATTGTGGACAGACGCGATGCATCCATAAACATGCATTAGGACACATGGCTACCCTGTAACAATAAGGCGGCCACATTAAAGCACAAGATTCAACCATGAGTTAATGGAGCTAACAAAATGCAGTCTGGTTATAACATTAAATAAGTTTTATTGTACTGAGTGATAGAAGTAAGGAAGAACATCTCACACATTTTTGGCTTTAAGTACGCCTTTGCAAAGTAAAGCAGTTAGAGAATGGTTGGCAGTGGACCCACTTTTTGTATCCATAATTAGTAAAGTTGCTTTTGGTGTGTATTATAAAGCTTTTTAACATTAAAAATTGATATTTACAATGATGCATTAAGGGGGACAACACTTCTTTCTCAGGTGTGTGTTTATGTGTTGAGGGCAGCATGTGCCAACCCAGGCCCCCTCTGTAGCCATGCCCCTGAGTACAAGTTACCCCCTTAATATTTACCCAGTGTTTTACTAAAAACGCTTGGAAATATTTTGTCATTGGACTCTTACTCTTCATCCTAAATCAGCTGATACCTTTGAAAATACAACAGCAGAATTTTTGTTTGGCTTATATTTGAGCAAGTAACTGTTAGTGAATTAATGAGTTCAAAAAGGCAATTTTACCAAAGCTTTGTGTACAAGTCTGTGTGTGTGTGTGTGTGTGTGTGTGTGTCTCCCACTTATACACCAAACAGCCACAACATTAAAACATTGTCCAAGATCATGTTGTTACAATGAAATGTTCTGCTGGAAAATTATTTACTTTGACACATACCACACACCCAGAACACACAAAGTACAAGGTCCCATTGCAACAGCACTCCCTTACAGTGGGTGCCTCCCCAGCAGGACAGTGCTGGAGAGGCACTGCCCAAGCCTCTAAGGACCCACATCCCAATGCACCAAGATAAACCTGATCTACAGAGTCCTCACCCAGCAACCAACAATATTCGCTGCTAATGGCCCTGTGACAGACACTGCAGACACCCCCATAGCCCAATAGGTCAGAGCTGGCAGGTAGTTTTAATGTTGTGATAAAGAGTTACATAGAGCTAGAGGTCAAGCACTCCACACGGTTCTTTCAAGTAAGAAGTTTACTTTCCTAAAATTAAATGAAAATGCTTAAAGAAAGTCCTCAAAGAAACAGCAATGTGGAGTTTATCGAACAAATGGTGCTGGGTCCACATTAGAAAACAGTCTATAATACAGAAGCAGAGAGCTGACCAAGAACAGAGTCTGTTAAATATAAAGCTACAGCCAGCAGCTTACATTAGCAACATGACTGGAAAAGGAGGTCATGAGAGCTTGCCTGACTCTGTCCAGTGGTACCAAAACCAGCAGCTCTAAGATCAGCAATTAATCATTATATCTAACTTGTTTATTCTCTGCACGAAACAATGTGATGGTTTGAAGAGGGGTTATGTAGGGGACTGTATCTTCAGACAGGAAGAGGTTTTCTTCCACAGTCTAAAGACATGATTGTTAGGATAATTGGTGATTCCAAGTTGGCTGTAGATGTGACTGTGTGGTTGTCTATGATGTAGTGGTGAGCTGTCCTGTCCAGGTTGTACCCCACCTTTCACCCTCTAACGGGTCGTTTTAGAAGGCCAGCAACAAACATTATTGGCCAGTGGCTCAGACAGGGAAATGAGAACTCTCAGCACCTTCTCACTCATGCATTAGTTTAAAAGCCTCATAACACAGGCATTAAGTGTGCCAAAAAGCTGAAAAATCTCGCCTTTATTGATCTCAAATCTTTGTTATTAACATCAAGATTGTACAGTGTTTACATATTTCATCTGAATCCTCCAGATGTTGCTGCTGCAGCGACACAAGCTGCATGAAAAGGTCAGACTGAGTTTCCTCCTCTGTCACATTTCAGAACTCTGTGTGTGGGAGGCACTCGCTTGGCCAATTCCAGTCTCCAGCTCTCCACCTTGTGGTCCACACGCAGCACCGACCCGCTGCATGCGTCTCTCCCTTTATTGCTTGAAATTGGGCATGGAAAGCAAACACACACAGGGCGCACAGTTCACTGACACAGGTGGTTTGGGCTAAATATACGTGCTGCTATAAATATCCAGAACTAAAAATAAAACTAACAAAAGGAAATGAGTGGTTCAAAAGACTTGGTGAAAAACATGCAATTGCTGATAATGTTTATTATGAATTAGTAAGCAGGAAGAATGATTTAGTCAATGGCTTTAAGACAACACGGCTACAAGCCTGACCTAAAATTATAGGGCAACAGATGCATAGTCTAAACATCCGAAGCAACTCGATAGCTCAGTGGAGAAAGACAGTCATATCATAATACAGGCATGTAGGCCTTTATTGAGTGAGTCATTCTTTCCGACAGAACACATTTTCCATACTCACATTAAAAAAATAAGATCCATGAAAAAAGCGGATATCACACAAGCAAGGATGACAGGCAAACTGTCAAGAGCAGGTGGGAGCAGGCATGGAAGTCCCAGATTACTCATGTTGTTTAAAACTCTGGAGGAAAAAACCCCAAAACAAAACAGATTTTCTTCTATTTTGTGTCACCAGGTAAAAAGTTGTTGCTTATTTGTTTCTTTTTGGTTAAAAATAATTAAGTTATTTGAACGTTTTTTGCAGACCTGGACCACCTTTATTGCATTTATCTTAGTCATAAACCCTCTACAAATGTATCATGTGGAGGTTAAATTGTCTAGAATTATTAAAACGGTTTTCTGATATTTATTTTGCCGCATATTTGAACTTTTAGCTCCTCGACTCTCATTTGTATTAACCCCGACTGATATTTATCGTGTCATGGGCCAATTAGAGTCTAATTGCTCCCCATTCCTTCCGTGTTGTGTCCCGTTCCTATCACTCGCGTCGATCAAACGCTCCAAATGACACACACACACACACACACACACACACACACAAAAGCGCATTATTTCGCGTCTTCCATAGTGCGCTCTCCCCTCCTCCCTGTTATTGGCCGAGCGCGGAGCCGGGGGGGCGGGCCGGTGCGACGCGTTTAAAATGCTTTGGGGGAACTCACTGCGAAGCACATTGTCGTGACCGGTCCTCCAGAGATATGAGGGAGGTTTTGCACTTCATCCTGTTGAATCCATAATAATAATAATAATAATAACAATAAAAGAAGCAGGCGCGCGGAAACGACGCAGAGGATAACGGAGGTTACAAAAAACAAGAAGTAGTCTGGATTATTATTTCACCGAGCTGATTCAACCGGTCTACAAATGAGCAACAGGTACAGAAAACATGACTTTTTAGGTCGCTTCGTTTATAGAACTACTACTCGTGCTTTAATATAAAATATTATTAGGTGCTTTACGCATGTCTGAAGCTTTGATATCTTGGCAAACAGCCGCTCATATTAAATGTGTGATGGTCTTCTTCTCCATGACGCGCATGCTTCCTGGCTTCTCTGTTGTCACACCAGCCAGATGACCCGCCAAAAGTTTGACTTTATCAGGTCATACTGCTTCTCGCTTCATATTGTAGGACTTGAATATAAGCCCTGATGTCTGATGACTGCGGTGGAAGCGAAACCTGCGTGTCTGTGTCAGTTTGAGGGTCTATCAGTCTCTGTGTGTGTGTGTGTGTGTGTGTATGATTGCATCAGAAGTCTGCTCCTTTTTTCCCCTCGCACCTGTTAACATTTGTCGCTGGCATTTGGTGCATTCTGAGGGCAGCTCTGTCCATCTCTTTCCAGTTAGATACTTTATTAATGATGTTTAAAAGATCTTATAAGTGTAAGAACAATACAACAGCAGTTTTGATTTTTTTCAGTTTTGATGCCAATTATTCAGGATTTTTTGTCATACTTTTTTGCATTCTTTTAAAAAAAAAAATCAGTTAAAATTGGGTGCTTAAAATAAGAAGAGGAAGAAACATGATGCACTGTTTATGTATATCATACATTTAGATTTTAGCCATCATGTAAAGAAAATTGCACATTGCTCACCAGTGCAGTTCAGCATGCATATTAGATGGTATACTGATAGTTGGGTAAAGTTAAAATGTGCCAATTTTTTTGTACAAAAAAAAGTAAGTAAAAGCCCAAATTGCATCAGCCAGTTAAACATCCTGCGGGTGCGAAACTTCAGTATGACTCAGCTGTGGTTACATATTCTGTGTTTAAAGAGTGTGTGCGGTACCCTCCAGGCCTGGAGAATATTCTGGTCTTTGCTACCAACTTCTTTCTTATCTTAAACCCTCATGCCACAAGGAGAAATCCATCCTGACACACTCAAAGAAACACAACAGGACACCGTGAAGCTGTCCTGGGTGGATATAGACCTTGTTGCTAGGAAAACTAATGAGAGGTGTTTTAGTTGTGCTAGGAGAATCCTCGTGGGGCAGCCATTATCGCAGCATCCCTGAGGGCTTTCTCAGAGTCAACAAGCTGCATGTCTCTTCTGCACAAGCTTTCCTCTAAAGCTTCTTTAAAATGACATGTTCGTACCCCAAGACTGACCTGATGAAAGTTGACAGAAATTGCATCTATTCATGCAGATAGTGACTTCTTAACTCTTTAAAATCGTTGTTACCACGTAGATAATGTGATAATAGTAGTAGTAGATAATAAAGTTTCTAGGAAGATGCTGAAAATAACTTAAAGTTGCACAGGCCAAACATCTTCCATTAATTACGCACCGCTGAGCACCAAGACAGACATTTGCAAGAAATCCTTTTTGGATTTTCAGTCATAAGTTGTTGTGCATTTTCAGTTTTTGCTGAATATTGTTTAAAGGATGACAGTAAGGAAAATGGTTTGCATATCTAAGCCGCCTCAGTGTAAATTGTTTACATAATCCATCAGTAGTGCAAAACCAGCAGTGCATGAGCTCCCATAGAAACACTGTAACCCACAATCTAGCAAGAAATGATCGGGTCAGCATGGGGCAGCCAAGAAAAATAAGTCGACTTTGTAAATGACCAATAACGAGACCTGAATGCAATCACTGTGTGGCCTCTCTCAGTGGAAGCTGAAATGTTAAATCAGGGTTAAATATGACTGTTGTTGTTTGTCATAACTGCATGAAATATTGTTGGCACAGAGAGACAAGCTTTTCTGGCCCTGCATATAAAGTTCTTGAGGGTTTTTCTCAGGCTGCACGCACGTCTTACTTCAGTTTTGACAAGTTATTGGTATTTCATGTTCAACAAGCTCAATTACTGTTTGCCTGATGTGTCTGGATGCTGGTTTCTCTAATTGACATCTTCCGTTTCTGTTTTCTTGTAGTAAATGACATTGATGAGGCCCAGTCGCCTGATGACAGAGGAGTGACCACTTCAACCTCCTCTTGTACTGCATCCAGGGGCCAGTGAGGCTGAAGAGGAGTCCCTTCAGCCCGCCTCATTTTGTCACCATTTCCTCTCTGAGTCGGTCCCCAAAAGTGTTTCAAAACTGTTTCTCCAACGCTTTTTCCAGAAACTCAGACTGTTTTCCAAAGCAGAAGCAGCACAGCCCTCCCAGACTGAGGTGATGGGAAGCGTGCGAGCCAGCCGCTACAGCATTGTGTCATCAGAGGAGGACGGCATGAAGCTTGCCACTATGGCAGTACCCAACGGCAACAGCAAGGGCAAGGTGCACACGAGGCACCAGCCGCAGAGCAGATTTGTAAAGAAAGACGGTCACTGCAATGTGCAGTTCATCAATGTGAGCGAGAAGGGTCAGCGGTACTTGGCTGATATCTTCACCACATGTGTAGACATCCGCTGGAGGTGGATGTTCATCATCTTCTGCCTCGCCTTCCTCCTGTCGTGGCTGTTCTTTGGCTGCGTCTTCTGGCTGGTGGCCATCTTTCATGGGGACTTAGAAAATAGTGCCCAGAAATGCGTCTCCAACGTTAGCAGCTTCACTGCTGCCTTCCTGTTCTCCATTGAGACTCAAACTACTATTGGTTATGGCTACAGATACGTGACAGATGAGTGCCCAATCGCTGTCTTCATGGTGGTTTTCCAAAGCATTGTGGGCTGCATTATTGATGCCTTCATCATTGGTGCCGTCATGGCAAAAATGGCGAAGCCCAAGAAGAGGAATGAAACTTTAGTTTTCAGCCATAATGCTACAGTGGCCATGAGGGACAACAAGCTCTGCCTGATGTGGCGTGTTGGCAATTTAAGGAAGAGCCACCTGGTCGAAGCGCATGTGCGGGCCCAGCTTCTCAAATCTCGAACGACAGCAGAGGGGGAGTACATCCCCCTGGACCAGATGGACATAGATGTGGGCTTCGACAGCGGAGTCGACCGCATCTTCCTGGTCTCCCCAATCACCATTGTGCATGAGATCGATGAGGACAGCCCTTTCTATGACATGAGCAAACAGGACCTGGAGAACTCAGAGTTTGAAATTGTAGTCATCTTGGAAGGTATGGTTGAGGCAACGGCGATGACCACTCAGTGCCGGAGCTCCTACGTCGCCAGCGAGATCCTCTGGGGCCACCGCTTTGAGCCCGTGCTCTTTGAGGAGAAGAACTACTACAAGGTGGACTACTCCCGCTTCCATAAGACATACGAGGTGCCGAGCACCCCTCTGTGCAGCGCCAGAGACCTCGCAGAAAAAAAATTCATTCTCTCCAACTCCAACTCCTTCTGCTACGAAAACGAGATGGCGCTGGAGAACAAAGAGGACACGGATGAGGGGAATGGGGGCAGCGTTGGTCCTGACGGCACCCAGACAGACAACATCTCAGAGAATGAACACAACCAAGCCATGTTGCCACTAGAGCCCCGGCCTCTGAGACGAGAGTCTGAAATATGACTTAAGACCTCACATGAGAGATTTTCCAAGAATCACCTCTCTGCTCTGAAAAGGCACTATGAGCCAAGCTGGGCCTTGAGTTAGAGGACAAGCCAAACGGTACTGCTGTGGGAAAGGGCAGCAAGGTTTAAGACTTTGTCCTGAAGAGTCTGCTTGAACTTTGACTACATACAGTATGACAAAGCACAGCACTATGAACCACGTGCATATTGCAGAATGAATTCTCCATGAAGTCCCCATGAATGTGTGCTCAGTGTCTGGTGACTGCAAAGAGGACAGAAGCTATTGCAATGACTTGAAAACTGCAGGCATGTCTTATTAGCTCTGTCCAGCAAGAACAACAGGCTTTCAGAAAGGTGTTCATTTTTTAAAATAGTTCTCTAGTGCTGCTAGAAAAAGTGGAAGTTACACTAAAAGCCCTTTAAAAATGCTTTCATTTTGATGCTTTCACACAACCAAAGAGTTGAGAAATCAGATGTCTGGAACAAAGAAGGTACACGAAGAGTATTTGTTCATGAGCTGGTCTCATAGCAGACGTCGCTGAATGCAGCTTCTGTATGCAATAACCTGTAGAGAACTTTCCTTTGACTTGATAGCACTGATTCTCTGAGCTTTATCCTTTGCAGTAAGTGTTTGAGCTGCTCAGACTGATAGAAACATGCCTGCTCACATCAAGAGATCAGAGCAGGGTAGTATTAACGACATCACACTGACAGAAATCATTCATTTAAACTGAGATGGGGTAATATGAGAATCTGAATGTTCTTAAAAGTGCTGCTATGATGTTGCTTCTTTTTTTACGGTTGATAAAATGCCAAAGAGTATTATTATCATAGTTACGTGTTCCTTAAAAACACCTAATTAGATTTGGTACAGAAAAAGTAGAACGTTTAGGGAGTTTTATATAAGGCTGTTTTTCAAGGCCGTGTGTACAGTTTTTCTTTTTTTTATGTTTATTATCTATATCTGGAGCCACTTCATCAAGCCTTAATCTGGACACTTAAAATGGGGATAGTGACAATGTACCAAAGTGGCAAATAAGCAACTTCTTTTAATGGGCCAATAATCTTCAGATTAATATTTTTGGCAACAACTTGAACTAAACAGTTGATTTCCAAGTCAAACCTTTATTTTTCAGGTTTTAAAATATGACTAATTGTACAAGTGTCAAGAAATCAAATACACTAACAGAAGATTGTTTTATGAAATAAATATAAAATCTCCAAGTAAAGCCGGTTTCCCTTTCTGCTGAATGCAGACTACAAATCGGCCTGCTTCATTACTGACACCACTGGAGTTTTCATTCTCTGTTGTAATGCTTTTGTTTTACTTGAGAATGTAAGATTTCAAAAACGCCACAAGTACTGTAACTGCACAAGAGTTTGCATCAATACAAATTTATATCCTGTATCTTTTGTGACTGAAAGCCACTGGGCTCCACAGACAGATCCTACATGTGTAAATACCTCCCTCCTTGTTGCAGTTGTTTTGTATCAGTCTTCCAAATGTACTGCAAAACCACAGAATGTACAGATTTTTGTATTAATATTATTATTAATATTGTACATGATATTATATTGTTCTTTTTCAATAAAATGTCAGTGGACAATCAGAATCCAGTTGTGTTGCTGGTGTAAATATTTTCTAATGGTGTTCAGTGACTGTTTTACAGTAACTGATCTGTTTTGTTATAAATAAAAATGACTCAAAAATGAGAGAACACAGGGTGAGAGAACTGAAATCTATAGAACTCAGAAACATCAAAGAATGTGGTACTGTTTAACTTCCTGGGGAAAATGTGGACTTTGGTCTAACATTTGTGATTTTGGAAATTACATATTTTTGTTGTTTTTTCATTTATTTATGTGTTTATTTACTGTAAATATAAAGTGGTGAATTTAATATACTTGCCATGTTAGCAGCTGCAGACAGTCAACACAATAAGCTTTGACTTCAGACTCCACCTTTTCAGGCCAAGTTACAAATGAGGCTTCACGACTGACGTTATGAAATCCAATGCAGTGTAAGATTACATATGTCATCTCATACATTACCACTACCTCAGACTTAATAAATATGTGACTACAGCACCAACCGTGTGTTGGAGGGATCCCACTGACAAGGCAGCAGTGTGCTGTGACACTAACTAGCCACCTTGTCCTGCGTCCTTCACCAGCCCAGGAGGGATTAGCACCTTCTCTTTCCTCTCTTGCTTTTACATACTTGGGACTCATCCATCCCTCATCCTCTCTTCCATCATTTCTCTCATCAGTCTCTGGCTTTTTTGGGTAATGAATCATTTCAGAATGATGGAATCAAGTCTTCTTCTCAGGTCAAAATATCCAAAAATTTGACACATTTTTCCATTCAAATTGTTGACTGTTCACTTTGCTTATGTTACCCTTCTGTAATCCAAAGTGTATTTAAACCCCTTTAATGCACAAATGGGTCAAATATGACTTAAATGAAATATTATTAATTTTTTTTATATTGTTATAATACATCCCTTATTTCTTCAATTCTGACCAATTTGTATAAATGGGTCAGAAATGTCACACAAGGATGTTTTTTTTTTTCCAAAAAGGGCCAAAACACAATCATATTTACTTTAGATGTATTGTTTCTTAGTACTTTAGTTCTTATTATTTTTATTGTTTCACTTCTGACTATACAAAAAAATTCTTCATTTCATTTCTGACATCAAAAATATCCATCCATCCATTTTCTGCCGCTTATCCAGGTCAGCTTTGTAGGGGCAGCAGTCTAAGCAGGGAAACCCAGACCTCCCTCTTCCCAGCCACCTCCTCCACGTCTTCCAGGGGGACACTGAGGTGTTCTCAAGCCAGCCGAGAGATGTAATCTCTCTCGTGTCCTGGGTCTGCTCAGGGGCCTCCTCCCAGTAGGACATGCCCGAAACACCTCAGCTAGGAGGCACCCAGGAGGCATCCTAACCAGATGCTCGAACCAACTCAACTGGCTCCTTTCAATGTGGAGGACTAGTGGCTCTACTCTGAGTCCTTCCCAAATGACAGAGCTCCTCACTCTATCTCTAAAGGAGAGCCCAGACACCCTTTCCACCACACATATCCATGATATTATTCTTTTGGTCACTTCCCAGAGCTTGTGGTCATAGATGAGGATCGGAAAAAAAATTGAATGGTAAAGCAAAAGCTTCGCTTTCACGGTCAGCTCTCTCTTCACCACAGCATCTGCATCACTGATGACACCACACAGTCAGTCCTCCTGCTCCACTCTCCCCTCACTTATGAGCAAGACCCCTAGAGACTTGAACTCCTCCACTTGGGGCAGCAACTTCTCCCTAACCCAGAGTGGGTACGCCACCCTTTTCTGGATGAACGGGTTTATGGCCTCAGACTTGGAGGTGCCAATTCTAATCCCTGGTCTTTTGCAGTTGGCTACAAACTGCCCCAGTGCGAGCTGGAGGTCACTGCTTGTGAAAGCCAGAAGAACCACATCATCTGCAGAAAGCAGAGAAGTGATCCTGAGGCCACCAAACCGGAAACCCTACATGCTTGGCTGTGCTAGGAATTCTGTCCATAAAAGTTATCAACAGAATCGGTGACAAAGAGCAGCCTTGATGGAGTCCGACTCGCACTGCAAACAGGTCTGACATACTGTCGGCAGTATCTGCCAATCATTTCTCGCCTACTCCCATAATCACTGACTTCAGTGGTTCCAACTTCGTCATGCTGGTACTGGTCTTTTTTTGGTGGAAATGCAAGGAAATGGTTTTAGATTGGGCACGGTCAACGTAATGAAATCAGGACCCCTCTGTTAAGTGGCTTACTCAGGAGGTAGACGTACTAATCATCTACTAATCAGAAGGTTGGTGGTTTGATCCTCGGCTCCTCCACCTGGCATGTCAAACTGCCCCGAGTACATCCATCAGTGTGTGAGTTTGTGTGTGATAGGTAAAAAGTATTTAAGGTATAGAATAAATCATTGCATGAATGTGTACGTGAATGGATGAATCCGGTTTTCAGCGTAAAAAGTGCTTCGAGGTCTCAGTAAGAGTAGAAAAGTGGTATACTGTATAAATACCAGTTCAAGCTGGGGGCACCATACCATACCATTTGTTGTCCTGCTGCAGAATGAATCTGAGACCAATTAGATGTCTCCCTGATGGTGTCATGTGATGGATAAGCATCTGAAACACTGCACATTAAGACCAAGATGATTGCTAGGATCAATCACTGTATTCAGAGTTGATGAGAAACATTTCAATGTTCTTAGAAAGCAAAGAAAGAGGAAACATTTTTCCTATGCTTTGCCTTCTCTTCCACAACTTTTACTGGTTTTATTTAACTGCACAGACGCGGAAAAAAAAAAAACCTGGAAGTCACCCCAAGTCAATGGAAAATTCCTTGGTTTACTGTTAAGAAAGACTGACATAAATGTCAACTTGCGGAGTCAGAACTACAGTCAGCTTTGAACGTGATGCTTCTGCGTGTGTGTGTGTGTGTGTGTGTGTTCCATTCATCTGACATAAAGCAGTTACACTATCTGATTCATCTCGATCATACTGAAAGGGGAAGAAAGAAAATGAGTCAGAGTTGTTTTACTTGCTTATTATAATCAGGATCTGTGTTTCATATTTCCTCTATGAGACATAATTTTAAATGGAATTTCATGCTTTGATCCACAACAGACAACACACCACAGGAATACATTTAATATAAGTCCAGCTTTTTGGAAAGACACAAATGCAATAAGCTGGCAGTGAAGAAATTCACCTTATTTATTTATTTTTTTGGTAAACAAAAGAGTTTCTCCGAACACAGAACTTGGCTCCAGTTTGCCCCTGAAGGGCAACACTGCTGGGAAAGTAAGGAGTTACTTTCCGGTCACACCATTTAATATTGCATTTATTTATTGGATTATTAATTTAAAGTTGTGACCAGGAAAGGCACATTGAGGCTTACTTCCTGTCCAAAAGGAAGAATAGTGCCACATTGTTGAGCGCTGCGTGGCGGCTCTTACTGCTGTAGGTGCTCTTACTTCTGTGTTTCTATTGTGCAGCTCTGTTTGTGCCCTGTTTATGAAAACAATAACACTGTATATCAGTGGAGTAAACATCCAAAGGTAAATGTTAGGCCAACTTCCATTATTCCTGTGTAAACGCCTGAGATATCAAGTATCCAAACAGTTTACTTTTTATCACTATTTATTTGTCTTTTATACATCATACTCCACAGCTCATTGAGCCTTGTTCAGGCTTTCAGAGCTACAACTGTAATCTGGAAACAACAATGCAGGAGTAAAAAGCTTGGACCTGCAACACAAACACAATCCTTGCTCCTGAACTATAACCGGAACCCCTGGCTTTTATCGAAGCTTCTGGGAACCTGACGTTCAAACAGCCTCAGCTCTCGCACAGACCTGTGATCCTTGCTGTGTTTTGTCTTTAGCTCAAGCAAAGTCTTCCTGCTTCACATGGACCCCCGCCTGGCCAGACAAAAACCACCATCGCACAAGCTCCTGCTTGGCGATGACCATAGTCTTAGTCAAATTAAGACTTTGGACCTTGGCTTTGCCAGTTTTGACCTATTTGGACCGAGTGGAAATTCTGGCCTCCTGTTGCAGAATCATAACGGTGCTCATGACGACATTTTCAGTGCCGGCTTCATACAGTCAGCTTGAAAAATGATTTTCCTCCTGTGTACGTAATACTTTCCAAAACAATGGGAGTGAGTGCTGAAGCACTGTAATAACAGGGGAACGGATACAATCAAATAAAGAGTGTAAAGCCGTGCTTGTACTTGGCCGGCACTGACTAATACATGTTAGGAAAAGCTGCTGAAGGAGGAATCAAATGGCAACCTAAACTCAAACAATCAGCAGAATCTGAAAGTCCAGTCAGCTTTACAATGAGGTTAAGCCCATTGTTTAACTGCTGGACTACAATTATGTTGTTTTTGGACAGCAGCAAGCAGCACTACCTGCTCAGCAGACACAGTAAGGGACTAGCTGGTGAACAAATTAAAGCATTTAGGAATTAGTAAAGACCAAAAATAGAGCTTAAGGGAGAATATATTTATCTGGCCATCAAATGTGGAAATAAAACTGTTTGCTAACAAGTTCAGCCTATTGACTTAACAGAGATATACAGTATATGCCAATGTTCAGTACTCTTTCTAACACCACCAAGGGGCTAAAAATAAAAATGAATGCAGGTTTAAGATTTGAGCTAGGGATTTACATAGCCATCCATCCATTCATCCATGCTTTTCTTGAACTCTTGCCTAACCAGAGTTGCAGAGAGTTTGAAACCCATCCAAGGTGAAAGCGTGAGAGGAAGTTTACCCTAACTTGGATGCGTTTGGACTGTTCATATAAAATATTTTCCCAGTTACATTAAGGTAACAAATGTGGATTATAAAACATGTTTTTTTTTTCTAGAATAAGTTGCATTTGAACAAATTACAAGACCTCTGAAAAGACGAGACCAAAGTGGAGATGTTTGGCCATAATGCACAGTGCCACATGTGGAGAAAACCCAATACAGCATATAAGCACAAACGCTTCATAACAACTGTCTGTA
>VUQI01018113.1:1637-14534 GCA_015106735.1 Paratilapia polleni | reverse complement strand
GCTTCTATTTTAAAAAAAAAAAAAAAAAAAAAAGAAACATCTAATGTTCAGCAACCACTATTTCTACAACCTTTTGAAAGAAATGGCAGTTTGAAAATTGCTTTGAAATTATCCGGGGTATGGAGAGGTTTTCTCAGAAGGGGTTCAGTAATCACATTCTTAGAATAAGTGGGGACAGAAACAGTGACATCTTAATTATAGAGAGAATATTTGAACTGACAGTTACCTATACTTTTAGAAATGTCACTGGCAGGATGTGGAGAGCACATGAAGGGGCTTCATGTTATTAATATCTGTCATGAATGTGTCAACAGACGTTGTGTCAAAGGACTCAAAGAAGGCAGTAGTTTTAAAATAAATAGTTGTGTCTGGTGCAACTAGAGAAATCTTTCTCACTCACAATAATAAGCATGATGGCATGCCAGTAATAAGGATGAAGATTGTGGCCAGACTCAAGGTAACCACAAAACCAAGGGCACGACTCCCCCAGCTCACTGACAAAGTCCCATCAGAGGAGATGTTTGCAAATATGAACACAGCTCTACTCACCGTCCCTACTACCAGTATCACAGAAACCACTGAGCTCATCTACGCCACCACCACAAACATCTTGGAGAAAGAGGTGTCACATAACACCAAAGTGGCTGGTGGACCTAAGAGCAGACCACAGTAACCTCCCAGAAAACGAACCAGTCAACATCATGAAGGCAGACATCCAACAACGAGTCTCTGGAATGAAGAGCTGGACATGCACTAGGACCTGACATGATCCACGCCTACTGGCTGAAGAAGCTAGTGGCACTCCATGAACGCCTGGCAGCACAAATAAGTGGGCTGCTAACAGCAGGTACTCATTCAGACTGGCTAACGAAGGGGAGAGCAATCCTTATCATGAAGGATCCCCAAAAGGGTACAACACCATCAAACTATTGACTGATTACCTGGCTCTCCATAACATGGAAGCTCCTCTCAGACATCATAGCAACCACACTGAGTAGGCACATGAGTCAATACATGAGCACAGCTCAGAAGGGCATTGGAAATAACACCAGAGGGCCAAAGTACCAGCTACTGGTTAATTGAGCTGTGCACCAGGACTCTAAGACCAGGCAGACCAACCTCGATCACCACCTGGATTAACTAAAGAAAGCCTACAACTCAATGCCCCACACATGGATACTGGAGTGCTTGGCACTGTACAGGGCTAATAGTGTGCTAATAACGTTAATCAGGAACTCAGTGGGACTGTGGAAGACAACACTGGAGGCCAACTCCAAGGCAATCGCACAAGACACCATCAAGTGCAGAATATACCAAGGTGATGCAATGTCCCCACTCTTGTTCTGCATAGGCCTAAACCCCCTAAGCCAGAGGAGTGATGTGACCATCAGTCACCTCCTGTACATGGATGACATCAAGCTGTACGCCAAGAGTGAGCGAGACATCTCACCAGGATCTACAGCGAAGACATTGGGATGTCATTCAGACTGGATAAGTGTGGTCGAGTGGTTGCAAAGAGAGGGAAGGGGTGGAGTTGCCAGAAGGAAGAATAGCGGACATACAGGACAGTTACAAGTACCTGGGTATTCCACAGGCCAAAGGGAACCATGAGAAAGATGCAAGACGATCAGCCACAGCCAAATACCTCCAGAAGGTACGACAGGTGTTGAGAAGCCAGCTCAACGGTAGGAATAAGATCAGAGCCATCAATACATACCCTACTGGTCATCAGTTACCCAGCTGGAGTAATAAGCTGGAGATGCAGGGTACACCCTGCACAGGTCACCTGTCTGTTGCAGGGTTTAATAAAAATATTAAAATAAATTGGAAGCCCAGTCACAGTTACCTGTCACTCATTCAGGTGTGCAAAGACTTTGTATCATAAATTTCAAAAAATATAAAACATCTGAAAATGTTTAAATAATTTTATTAAAATGTGATTAAAAAAAGAAAAAAATCATAAAAATGGTCTGAAAAATATAATTTCAGAAAATGTAAATAAATAATTCTAAATTATTAAAAAAATATGTTCTCTGCATTGACCTGGACATAATATGTATTAACGTTTCACCTTCACCATCTTTAACTCATCTTTAACACAAAGAGCTTTTTTCCTGAACCACAGATGTGACTCTGCATGTGTTCTTTGTTCAGCCTCCATCCACAGCGACATCCTGCTGATTCCAGTGCAGTTTATACACGTGCTGCTTTATTTATTCAACATGAATCCAGAATTACACTGCAACCACAACGTAATCAGGAAAATGATTTCAGTGTAAACTGCACTGTTTACTAAATGAGTTTACCAAAGACTCATTAACACAGCTGACCTCTGACAGTATTTTCTTCTTGGTTCAATAACACAACCATAGACTGTATTTAAAAGACATTGCTGAGGTATTTATATTCATACAACACCCAAACATCGTGTGTTTGCTGTTTTGAAACCAGACATGATGATAGAGCGGTGGCTCTGACTGAGAAACAGGACGACACTGAACACTATGTAAGAGCTTGCCAGTCACAAGTTAGGCCCGCCCTAAATCCTCCCCTGCTTCCTGCTCCTTTGTGACACTAATGGGACCATAATCTCCAAAATGAACATCATGTTTTAGTCAACAAGACTTGAAACCAGTGACTGAGACCAGAAACTCATCAGAATAGTGTTTACTGAGCTCAGAGATCAGCTGAGCAGTGCGATCATTTTCTCATAGACTTCTAAACAATCAGACTTCTTTATACAGCCAGAGGAGTCGCCCCCTGCTGGACATTAGAAAGAATACAGGTTAAAATTATTTGGGTTCACTTTTCAGAGCTGGATGCTACATCTGTTTTTGACATTGTGACCACGTCATGCTGTATCCTCTCAGTGTCGAGCTCTGCCTCTCTGTTGCCTTTTCTGAACATTTTTCCTGCATCACTGCACTGCTTTGCTGAGTCCACAGTGTTTTGCCACAGTTCATCGAAAGACGAACCACCTGTGTTTACCTGGTGTGTCCTGCGGTCTTAAATCAAGGGACTGTGCTTGAAGCTTGTCCGAGAGCAGCTTTGATTCCTTCTTATATACAGAACTTGGGTAAAGTGGAGGCCTGCTTGTGTAAGGATACCCCACAGATCCATCAGCAGCCCCCCCACACCGAACATGATGAGTGTGTTTTTGAAGTGAGGGTCTCGTTCACATTACAGGTGGAAATCACATCAATTTCAAACACTTTGTTCAGTGTTAGTAATGCACGGGGCAATTTACTTTAATCACTCAGTTCTGACTCACGATTCAGGATGAAACTAGCCTCTAAAGCTCTCTCAGGTATGGCTGAGTTGTCACGTTATGATGCTTGCTGTGACTTTAGTGATGCATTTATGTGCTTTTAATAAGGAGGTAACCTGCTGTGAGTCACAGCTGAGCTCTGATGCTTAAAGCTTCACTCAAGAACTAACAGCGGTGATTCAGTGCAGTGAGTTCAGTTGGATTACATTTGAGTCAAAGTAATTCAATAAAATCTCTGGAGCATCAAACACAAATAAACTCAGGTAACTTAATGAGAAATGGCACTAACCTGAGCACGAGGCTGGGCTGAATGGAAATACAAAGCAGCTAGGTACTTATTGTAATTATCCAAGAAGAAACTTTTTGCTCTCAGCTCTTCTTCCCATGTTATCTTTATTGTGCTTATTGTTGTTTCTCCTTTTGTTTCATTAAACTGGCTGTTGTGGTGTTAAACTTTCCACTTGGGTGACCAGATGTCTGTCTTTATGTGAGACTCCACAGCAATGTTCCACATTAGGATCATCTTTAATTTACAAAAAACTACACTTCAGGGCCTGGGCTTTCCTAAAGTCCGGCTTTTACTCGGTGGATCTGAAGAAAGCAGGTCCAGTGCAAGTTAAACAGTTTTTTGCTGCCTGGTGCTGAAAGTTGCAAGTTACGACAAAGTCATACACTATGCAGATTTTGGACAAATATGATGGAAAGTACCACAAAGAAAAGAAAATGCAGTGACAGAAATAGTGAGAAATTACTTATCACTGTGTGAAGCTGGTGGAGGGTGAGTCTGTGCTTTATCTCTTTTGTCAGAGTTATTTTTCAGTTTGGCACATGGGGAAATAAGCAACACAGTATGAGTGAGTAATAACTCATAACTGGCTCAAATGTGTTAGAACTGTGTGGCTCAAAAAGAGGTGTGCTGATCCACGGATGCAACCGTATAGCTACCAGTAGTTTTCTTATTGGGATAGAAAAAGGGAATACAGGAGTGGAAGAAGACTATCTCAGACTCCAGCCTCCATTTATCCTTCTTGGATTTACTTAGCGAGATAGTTGGGAAAGTTGAAAATAAAATGTATTTCTACTTCACATGCTCAACGCCAAACTTGTAACCTGCACAGTTTTTAAAGTTGAGTCAAAATTTCAGACTGTCTCTCTGCATTTGTCTCCCACATAAACGCTCTGCTTTGTTGGTCACACTAGTTCCAGCTGTAGCTGTTCATCTGCATCTTTTTGTTTGCTGTTTAAAGAACTTCTTATAGTTTGATAAGCAACCAAACATTCTCTTTTCTACTCAGTAGCATTTCCAGACCTTTAAAGAAGGTGTCATGGTTTCTGCCAGGGGGAAGATCGCTGCCATACCAACAAGAAAGTCAAGAAAGAAAATTCCAAAATGCATGAGCACCTCATCCTTTCTGATAACTTCCTTCCATCGGCACATGCAGCATCTGTGCAACAAGTGTTGAATTGTGAATCCGACCACGTCTCTGTTAAAGGGCAGGGACACCTCTGGGACTCGCAGCCCCAGCTAACTGCTGCATCCGCCCTGCCGGCACCACTCAGACACCACAAGCACTTAGATAGTAACTGGGCTCATTTTCCAAGAACGAGCTAGTCAATTATGAGCTCTATTTGCTACCAATCCCGACGGGAAGAAAGGAAAACACAGAGTCAGTCAAGTGAACGATCGCCTCCCTAAAGCTCACAGCATTAGGAAACCCGAGGGGGTGCAGGGACACACTTATCTCACTAATGTCTCCCAGTCAGCAAACCAGAATCCCTGCTGACCGCGACACTGAAGAGTGAGCGAGGCGAAGATAAAGAGGAACACAGAGACTCCGCTTTGGGAATTACCAATCAGGGGAAAGTAAATCAATCAGTGAGATGGTCTTGGGGGCACACGAGGATCCAGCTAACAGAAACAAGACTGACTTTCCCCTCAAAAGTAACTTTATAGAAACATTTTGTCTGAGTGTGCTAATGAGTGCCTGCGGGGTGCTCTGTTTCAGGAAAAGGAAAGATAAACCGCCGCCTCCACTAAGCTGACTCAGAGAGGGCCTGAGCGATTCTCCGCGGGTGGCGCTGAGGTCAGGATCAGGCTCAGAGAGTCTGCTCGGCTGATGTTCATCTGCTCTCCTTTGCCCTTTTCATCCTCTTCACGGTCACATGGCCGTGCCCTCGCCCAGAGAGCGCCACTGCTGTGAGTGCGCTGCTCTTTGAAATCACGCTCACGCTTTAAAGCTCCCGGCAGGCGTGTGTGCTTATTGATAGCAAATGAATGTTAGAAGTTGTTCTGCGTGGAGTCATCACTCGTCCTCATCTGAGGCTGTGATGGAAGAAGCATGAGCAGCTGACAGTGAGCCCCTGAGCACAGACGTGTCACAGGCCTTCAACTGCCCCCACAGGAAGAATAAAGCAAGTTTAAGACAAACAGGAGAATATGGGGACTCATTTAAAGTGTCCTGTCATTGTTTTGTCTGTTTTTGCGGTTGTTTTGAGTCCCTTTATGGCCGTACTTCCTTTAAAAACGCACCAGAACAACCCTCCCCGACAGCCTGTGTTTGGCCGCCTCATCAGCAGGGTGAGGTTGAAGGGAACAGAGGATGAACCGAGGGGCTGCACCAAGGCCTGGATAAGATAAGGAGGATTATTTTGAACTATGAATCATGCAAACCTCCTCCAGTCCAGATAACAATGAATGTTTGGTCTAAATGTGGCCCACATCTGGCTGCTGCAGCTCAGACACAGGCCCACCTTATATGGGTCAGATATCAGGCGTTCCCAACTCTTGCCTTAAACCAGATCAGGATTTTTAGGCCACATCTGGATGACATTTGACAGTGCTGGGGCTGAGCCACAAGTGTCAGAAATATCGCAGATGAGGGCCAAATGTTTCTGGTATCTGGGAGAAATCAAACTGGAAATGAGCCGATTAGGCGTGCGTTAACAGGGAGTGTTTAGTGGAGTATTTGTGAAGCGAGAGAATTACCAGCAGCAGATTTTAAAACTGCTGGCTGTCTCATTACTTTCTCCGTGTCACTGTAAGTAGACCATGAATTGATCTGTGTGTTCCCTCCATCAGCTATCAGCAGGAGACGCTGATTATCAGCTGATTCGTCCTCAGGTGGTTCCGACAGCTCAAAACGCATGACTCAATCCAACTCATCTACAGAGATGGCCTCCACTCTGTAGACCCGGCAGATCATGAGACCTAGAGGCATGAATAATTATTTAAATGAGCTGCTTCCAGTTTTGGTCCAAATGAACCATTTCTTGCTGCATTTTTGTTTTCTTGGTCTGGTTTCTGTGTTTGTGCAGATGATGAATATTCTCTGATGAACAGATCGATGTAGGAGGCAGCGAGCTTACACAAATGTGACTTGTGATGTGTGCTCTGGTCAGTCCACTCTAAGAAATGGAACATGTCTGCTTTGTGCATGTTAATTAGTTTGACCTCTTCAAATGAAAGTAACAGTTTGTGTCTGTTTTTTAAAGGCAGGCTGACATTGTACGAGGTTACGCAAAGGCTGGAGGGTTAGAGATGAAATTCAATGGAAACAGAGAGTAAAAATGACATAAGAGACATCAGTGCCAGGACTCAGACTTGGCAGAAAGAGAAGTTGTGGCAGAAGTGTGGAGTCGTGTTTTACTGCAGCATGTGGACGATGAGGTTCAAATCCTGCTGCCAGTTTCTATTTTAGTGACGGACAGATGGCAAAGAGTGAGTTTGGGCAGTCTGAAGGTTAGAGGAGCGAGGCTGTGACCACAGATTCTGGCTGAGGACGTGGCTTATCAATGCCACTGCGTTGCCCTTGAGCAAGGCTCCTCCCTGCAGAGCAGCAGCAGGTCAGACTGTGGTGGATCTGGGCAGCTTCCAAATGACAACGTACAAAGTGTGAAAACATGGATACATTTAATACATCAGATATCTGAGGAGGTCCAAACAAACTTTCTTACAACATCTGGAAAATAGAATAATACAAAGCATAAAGGATCACATCAATAAAACAAGTTACATCACGCTAAAGATATCCAGGAAATCCTTCAGTAAATGAAGAAATACAGAAAAATACAATCAATAAAAGTAAGTGAGGCATTACTGGAAGCATAAACCATCTCATCTGAGATAAAACCAGGCATGTCTGAATAAGTGAAAAGATTTCAAAGCAACTTGTTCCATTCAGAGGGAAACAAAAAAGCTTTTTTACCAACTTCCTTTCATACAAAAGGGACATTAAAGCAATTTTTGTTTCTGCTGCATGAACACTAAGAAGCTCTGATCAGTTCCCGAGTTAATACATTTAAAAATAAACGGGTATCGATGAAATGGACGTCTACATGAAGACAGAGCCAAGCGAGCGTTGTGTAATGATGCGTAAAGAAAGAGCAGCCTGATATAAAACACAGAGCTGATTATATTTAACATTCAGAGGATGAAGATCAGTTTTAGAGGCACACAGTGTCAGTCCAGTGTTTGTGACATAAGTCTCTGTCTAACGTTACATTTAATCTACGCAATGAAAAAAAAGAAGCAGGGCACCAGCACCAAGGATTCAAGATATAATCAGTGTGTGTGTGTGTGTGTGTGGTTTAAAGGTAAGTTCAGTCATGCACACACCTACATATTCAGTTTTTTTTCTACCATCATTACAGGTTCAAGCCAAAGGACTGGATTTAAAGTGGAGGCTCTGCTCACACCAAAGAGCATCAGTGAGTTTTGTTTTATTAAGCAGATTAAAGTCGGGTTTGTCATTTGGCTCAAACTGAGAGAAAACGCTGCATTAGAGAGTAACTCCTGTAACATCACAACATTTGTATTCTTGTGAACTCCGTGGTGTGTTTGTGGCGGTCCTTGCTGCATCCGCTGTGGCAGTATCAGACGCAGAAAGGTAACGGTTCCATTTTAGAGGTTTAGAGGGTGATGGAAGTCAAACAGACATCATCCAGGAGACGGCAGTTCACATCCTGTTTGAGAGCTTCATGTGTCGCACTTCTTTCCCACGTTCTTTTTATTTTATTGGACACTGAAAGCTGCTCGGCTTCAGGAAAAGGTTTTGGTTTGGGTTCAGATACGTCCCTTCACAACAGAAAGCCAGCACACTGAAAAAGGACGCTTACCCAGCGGAAACACCACGCCCCAAAGATGGATGCCTTTACCACGTGACAGAGCCGTCTCACTATCTGAGCAGCAAGGAATAAAGAGATCTGATTGGTCACATGGTGATTTTGTACATGCTGTGTGTGGCTTATTTAGCGAGTCACAAATACACAGCAGTGGTGGTACAGATTAGAAGTTTGACAGTTTTACTTACTGTCGACACGCCACGGCCATCTTGGACTGCGGCGTCGAGGTTGGTGTGGCTGCTCTGACTCTCCGAGCAGGAAGTCCAACTTGAGGGCGCATTCCAACTGAAAATTCCAACTGGGAACTCTGGATTTCTGACTTTCCACTACAAATGGATCACAGCATTGGTTACCATGGCAATGCACCCCTGTAAGAAATGAACCATCAAAACCTGAAGTCAGCTGACTCAGACCCCAGTCCTCCTTCAGAGTACAGACCTCTGGTCTTCTCTTGGAAAATGTCAAATGAATACACACAAAATGAAGCAACAGACTGACATCAACTTAAATTAGACACCAAAAAACAGGCAAAATAAGAAAGCCCTCAGAATCAGAAACAAACATCAGAAAACCTCTGCAAGCTCTCTTTGTGTGTCCATCAGTTTTTCTCTTTGTGGTCTTATGGGAGCCTTTTTTATGTCCCTGTAGCCTGCTGTTCCATAACCCTATGAAATAATATGGTTTTAACAGTCCCAAACATTCAGCACACAGATGGATAACTGTCCCAGTCAGAGTGAAGCCATCACGTAGCTGAGAGATGGGATGTTTGTAGGAAGAAGAAACGTTTTCCAAGAGGACTTTGTTCCAGATCCTGCAGGGCTGACTCAGATCCACCCCCACCCCCGGTGTGCAACACGTTCACGTACGTTGTACCGAGTTGTGGGTAATGTGAAAATAATGGCTGCATCTGTGGACACAGGTGTCGCTGCTGGTTGCTGGTTTCAGTGATACAGCAGAAACTGCTGCCTCATGACTTCCTGCTCTCCTCGTGAGAGGCTTAGAGGAAAAACTAATCTCCCCATTCTTCATGCTTTCCCAGCACATTTGAATCAGTGGAGGGTGTAAACCGCTCATTTCGGATGGCACGATACATTGTGAAATATCTCATTTCTACCTCTGTCATGTTTGTTTTGCTGGGTTCATGCATCGCATCATCATCATCCCAACTCACCAGCTTAATCCTCATCCTGAACGCACCTGTCTGCTCATTCAGTAAGTTCTCAGTCAAATGTCACCCTGGCTCTGGGAGTATTTATAGCAGCACATCTCATAATGTTAAAGGCTCCTCGAGGGGTTAAAAACAGTCTGAAATAAATGGGCAGTAACTGGGCTAATGAGCGTAACAAAAGTTGACTTTGATTGCCAGTCTTTGTCAGTGGGAGAGGGAGCAATTAGCATCGCTCCGACAGTCCATCATAGCTTCTGAAATTGGATTTTGGTGCAGGCTGGAGCTCATTACAGCCTCACTGACACAGCATTACTGCTTATTTGGTAAAGATGGGGGGCTCAGTAGGCTATACCGCGTCTGCCTTATGGTATACACACCAGCATTACTTGCTTACAGCAATCAGAAAATAAAGAGTTCATCCTTTTAAATTTCACAGCAGACAGACAAAAACAGCAGCTAGCTGAGACCGAGCTGAGATCTGAGAGGCAGAGGGAAGAGCAGCAGCTCCATCTGCTGGTGCCCAGCGTCACTGAAACTCAGGGTTCACCTTCATTCTGCCTGCGTGGTTTATTTCCATTTACAGAATGAATAAAAGTCACAGTTTATACAAGTGCTTCAGCTACATGATGCTTTGAAAAAGTGAAATCTTCAAACATAAGAAAGATGCCTTTGTATTGCTGCTCCTGTGAGATATTTGGAGCTACAGTTGAACTAGAATTAGATTTTGATTGTGTTGCAGGTTCATGATCAATAACCAGGTACACAACAGGTGCACAATGAAGGGACACCAGGCTACACATCTGTGTGAGTCACCTCTACTCATCTCGTTGCAGTGGTTTCTAAATGTTGTACCGAGGTAAGTCCAGGTGTGGAGTGGGATTTTGTAACAACTGTATGTTATTATTGCAATACACAGCTGCACAAAGTAAAGGTTATAATGTATTATTTTACTGTATCAGTACTCTAAGGCGAGTGCATCATCTGCTGGGAGAGGTTGGCTAATGCTAACACGGTGATGCAAAAAAGGAGGAAAGTTCTGCACACTATTTGGCTCCAACTAATAATTGAATCCATTTATACCAAACATACACAAGGAGAAACGTTTCAAGTTTCTCAAGCAATTTGTCAAAGACGAAGGAGCAGGCATATTCCAGAAGGTCTAATCAATACAAGTCATTATCACCTGGAATCATGACAAAAAACACAAGATGGCAACAACAACTCCAAAGAAAAGTACCCAGAAACCCAACGTTGGAGTGACTTCATCCAAAATCCACAGAAGCCATTTCTTGCAATGGTCAGCAAGGCACCATCCTTTGAAAACACAAAGAAATGGTGTTTTCTTAAGTGTCCTTTTTTAATTCACAGAATATGATGTATATGTGCACAGACCAGAAACAGCAGGGTTTTTTGGTTTTTGGGGGTTTTTTTTGGCTAGGACTTGGAAACGTTTGCCTGGATGTGCACACACTTGCACGTTTTTCTCAGATGCTCACACGGTGCCAAGCAAGAGAAATTTCAAAGAGTGCTGGATCTGAACCAGACATCAAGACTGTTTGTTGAACTGTGTGAGAGTCTCTGGCTAGGTGATGGAGGTACATAAAGGTAGAGTGATGACACTTCCTTAAAAAGTTGCAGATGTATTGCTCGCTCCAGATGTTCCAATCGGCTGTCAAAAGTATCTCCAACTGGTGATACAGTCCAATGAAAACTGAGGCTATTTCTGGCAGAAATCCCCCAGGCGTGCCTGGAAAATATTTGCTTGGCCTTTTTAAAAAAAATTTTAAAACACAATCAGACGGTCCCCTATGAGCAGCACTTGGCAACAGTGGGAAGGAAGAACTCCTTTTTAAACAGCAAGAGACCTTGAACAGAACCATGATCAGGGAGGGGCAGCTATCTGCTGTGACTGGTTGGGGGGTTTGGGGAAAGGGAAGAGAGAAAAGGAGAGTATAGAAAGACTGGACAAAACACAAAGTTAGTCACATGAAGTAGTGTCATATAAATGTGAAGAAATGCTCAATGCATCATGGGAAGTCCCCCAGCAGCCTGAACCTATAGCAGCCCTGAGTATAAACTCAGGAAAGTTTGAAGCCTAATCTTAAAAGCAGAGAGGGAGTCTGTCTCCTGAATCCAATCCAGGGGCTATTTCTGTAGTTCATTTTCCAAATTACAACTCTGAATGCTCCGCCCTCTCTGTGCTCTGTGCTTAGCTCCGCCCCCTCATTACACCATGAAGCTGGATTGTGAATGCATGACATGCACTTAAGAGAATAATAATAAGCACAATACTTCTGACAGCAAAAGATGTGGAACAGTAATGAGATGTTTGGGATGTCGCCTGAAACGTGTTGTCGTCTGTTTGTGGGCAAATAAAAGACTGCAGCTGTTTCCTGTTCCCCTGATGTTCTCTAATCCTCAGAGCAAAGAAAGCATCGCATTCTTTAACAATATGTGCAGCTCCTGTATTTATCTCACAGAATCCTGATTCTGCATGCAGATCAAACCATACTCAGGAGGTTAAACTGTGAGCCAGAAAGGTGTTCATGTATTCTGTTTACTGTTTGTGTGTGTGTGTGTGTGTGTGAGATATGTTTGGAAGTTGTGGTTTTTCTCAGGCTGTGTGTATGTGCAAGTAAACTGTGTACATAATAGTGTGTCTGATGCAGCGTTTATGTCCGGGGAGGCTGCAGCACACCTGCCTGTGGTGGAGGCTGGTTTCTAATTTCCTCGTGTATGTGTGTGTGTGTGTGTGTGTAAACACAGGAAAGTAGGATCACTTGAGCTCCCACACGTGCGTCAGACACTTTGCCTTGTTTGTCATCTCCTCCTCGCGGTAAACAGCGGCGGCGGTGTGCGGCAGGATGCTGGTTAATGAGGTTGCCTGCCACATCGATCAGGCCTGGCTTCAATCCGTGAAAAGATATATCTGTCAAATTATCTTCCAGCAACATGGCCTCACCTTGCAGCTACAGAAACACACAACACATGTAAGTATGTGGAAATTAAAGCATCAATCCTGGCAGGACACCTCAGACCGAGAAACGGCAGCGTTCCTGAGCAGTGACCTGGCTGCGGCTCTGAATCATGGCTGTGTTTTCTCAGGAGCAAAGGCTGAGGGAGTGTGGCACCTGAACAAGGAAGGAAGCCAGTAGAATAAAGCCTTTCTCTATTGGCATGAATTTTAACAACACAGCCTGCCTTCACGTCATGTGGGAGGACAGTTCAGTCACACTAGAGTAAAAATAGGACAGCAACCTCCTTGCGACTAGGAAAAATCAGCAGTTGCCTGGTGACTGTATTGATCTTTTTTTTTTTTTTTTTGCTGTTGGAGGCCCAT
>VUQI01018101.1:0-12860 GCA_015106735.1 Paratilapia polleni | reverse complement strand
TCAGTCCCCATAGACTCCCATGTTAAAATGTCCAACTTTACAGCAGAAATAAACATGTTTACAGTCTGATACAAAAACTGTTTGGTCTCTGTAGCTAACTTCCCCCCTTCATTGTACTAAGGTTTAAAGTTTGTATTATTAGGGGCGTGGCCTCTTTGACTGACAGGTAGATGGCAACACAGGTGGCTGTAGCTGCTAGCTGTCTGCTAGGCTTCTCCTCAGCTAATTGGAGTCCCTGAACTGGACCTCTGGACCGTGTTTGTGCTGTTGGAGCCTTTTAGAGCATTTTTAATACAATTATCTGACCAATAATATGGCTGCTGTGCGGTTAATGGGACTAACAGACCGTCCAAGAAGTCTGAGCTCCAGTTTTGGTGCTCAGTGAAATTCTAGGATTTTATTTGGGTGTTACTTAGCTCTAATTAGCAGGGATGTGTGTCTGTGTGTTGCTCCCATACAGTCTGTGGATGCAGCTTGTTAACCAGGCTAGGTAATGTTAGCTGATAACACTCCACCCTCTCATGCAAATATAATAACTTATGGCTCCAAGACACCAACCTTTTATAAACAGTCTGGATTTTACCTGTATGAAAACATGTTTATTTGGTAAAATTATTGAGTTCAACAATTCTGAAAAGGTTCCAGGGGTCCTTGACGGGGTTTTAAAGCTCATTAATGAAGCTTCAGGGATCCTGAAGCAGGTTTCTGGAGATTCTTAAGGAAGTCTGAGCCAGTCCAAGAACTCTGAAGAGTGCTCAGGTGAGTCTGATTAAGTGCCCTGTTACCTGTTTACCTGCAGCTTATTTGGGGTTACACTGCTGAACAGAACTGTGTGTAGGGTGTCCACAACAGTGATTTTAACTCACAGTGCCAGCCGATCAATGCTTCCATGTCAGTCGTCCGGCCCCAGAGCGCCCTCCAGCAGCATGATGACCTCTCCTCTTCGTCCTTCACCTTCTCTTTGTTTCCGTCTCTGAGGTGAAAGTTTACAGTCTGGTCCAGCATGGCGAGCCAAACTCTGATCCCAGAGCAGGAGAGGAGGGGAAAGGCCAGCGCCTCCGTACGTGGAACATCAGGATCCGGTTTCACAGGGGGGCTGGAATTGGACGGGCGCTCGCTGGCACATATGGAGAAGTCTCATGGAAGAACAATAAGGAAAAGCCCAGTGCATAGTCCATTAATTTCTTTTTTCCCCTTCAATAAGTGAACTTCAAGTATTCGTGAAATGAGCTCTAAAGCCTCTTTAACAGTGTTTTCACAGCTGGCCGGCTCCCTCCCGCTGCTCTGGCAGTAAAGGTCCTTCCTGAATGAACATTAACATGGGAAGGCCGTAACATCATACTTGGCAGTCCTGCATCGCCACTAAACACCTAGTGAACCCAGCACATAGACCCGGCCCTCCAGGAAAACAGATCTGCAGCTCGGCCAGGCCTTTCCGCATCCGCTGGTGGAGCAGAAAAAACAGCGGCGGGGGAAAACCGGAGGATACTTCTAATCCAGGCAACACAATGAAAGCCAACAACAGTACTGCATTAGGACGTGAGTAAAAGTGCTAAAACACCCAGAAAATTACCAGTGTGCTACACCACATTACAAGAAGCTACAAGTTTAAAAAACAACTGTAGCAAAAATAGTACTGCATTACAAGAGAAGGTAGTATAATAAAAAACAAAACAAACAAACAACAACAACAAAAAAATCCAAATATAAAGTACTGCATTACAAGAAACTAGACATTTAAGGTACAGTACCATAAAAATACTTTAAAACAAATACTTAAAACTACTGCTTTACAAAGAAAGATTCACTAAAAGTAAAAAACTACAATGCTGAAGTCCCCCTTTACAATATATTTCTGTGAAAAAAAAAGAAAACTATAACCATCTTTAAAAAAATAGTATTTTAGTAAAAGCAAGTAGGAATTACAATTTTAAAATACTGCATTACAAGAACCTGTAACTCAAATGTAAATGCAACAACAAAAACTCCAAATTAGTCCTGCATTACAAGAGAAGATACACTTGATCTGTAAAAGTTAAAAAAACATTGAAACAAAACAATAAAAATATTTCTGTAACAGCAGGAAGAAATTAAGAGTACTGCGTTAGTTTTTCAGTAAAAGTAAAATATAATTCCACATTAAAATAAATCAAAAACACTAAAATAACAACACTACCAAAAAACTACACCTTTAGAGTACTATACTTTACCAAATTAACAAAAAACTACATGACAGTACCACATTACCAAAAAACAAGGCAAGGCAAGAAAACAGTACAACAATAGTACTGCATTACAGAAAAGACAGCACAGTAAAAAAAAACTACAATGGAAGTACTGTGTTAGTATTTTGATAAAAGTAAGGTAAAATTCAACATTACAATAAACTCCCAACTTAAAGGTAGTCTATTACAACAAACGATGGTATTTTACTGAAAATAAAAACAAACTATAACAATAAAGTTACACAAATAAAACTTTAAAGTGCTTTAAAGTGTAAAAGTAGTAAAATATACGACTTAAATGTACCATCATACAAGAAAAAACAACTGAGTACATGTAAACGCTAAAAAATACTTTATTATAAGAATATTTCTGTAGCAGTAATGTGATAAAAAAAAAAACTCCAATGGAAGTACTGTGTTTATGGAGTAAATAATATGTGAGTGATAACTGGTGATAGCAGCTGATAGCGGCTGATAACATTCAAAGCCGGCTGTTTTTGTTTAAGGAGGAAACCAAAGCTGCATGAGCCCAATTGAACCGACTTTGAACCTTATCAACCCGTTAACTGGTCGTTATCAGTTCCCGTTACTCCCATACTTACGCCTCATAAAACTAAACTTTGTAGCGGGCTTCCATCCAGACCATTGGTGAACAGAAAGTAATCCAGTTTATTTATCTGCTGGTATCATCCAGTCAGAGTCTAACAGGCTGCTTAACCGAACCTAATGAGCTTGTTTTAGTGGCTAAATTTGAACAAATACTGACTGAAAATGAAAAGTAAAACACAGGAGTCTGAAATGCCTGTCTCATATGGGACACAAACTCCACTCTCCTGGCTAAAAGTCCCTGTGATCGTTGGTTCAGTAGGCTCATTGTAAAGGAGGGTGCCTACTATCAAATCTATGGGAGCGATACCAGCTGATGACGGCCATTTAATGGGCTGAAAACATTCAAAGCGGGCGCTGTTTGACTTTAAGGAGGAAAGCTTGAAGCTCTAAACTGGACTGAAGATGAGTTTAACATGTGGATATTCAATCATCGTCTCTGCAGCCTCCCTGCTCTTCTTCTTTACAGCACCGACTCCCTTTCCAGCTCATCTCCAGTTTCTGGGAAATAACACTCATTTATCCAGGCTAAATAGGAATTTCTATCAATAACAAATAAATCACCAATGTGTGGGTTGATGCAGGTTTTTGTAATGTTGTTTTCACACAGTTTTATTACAGAATATTTTGGGTGAATTTCTAAATCAATTTCCTTTTAATTCCCTCTGGGCCTTTTTTTTTTTTGGCTTAATGCTTACTAACAAAACATTAGAGAACCACGTTATTGGCTTTAGCTAATGAAGACACCTGCAGAACTCCATGATTAAAGATAAATGATTTTTTTATTTATCTGGAAGAAAGTAAAGGGCACTGTATTCACAGGAAAAAAATAAACTATGATAAATTCCAGGCTGATGGCTCCATGTTTACTTCTGTTTCTGTTTTTCAGAAAACTGAGGATCAAATATGAACCTGAAGGTCACATGACCTCAATTTCCAGCATCTCTCTGAAGGTTTGATAATTTATCAGCCGATTAGTCTGTGATGATCGTCTGGACGCTCCCCCGCCATCGGCTGCTAATAACAAACAAGCAGCTGAGATTGGTTAATTGGGCGGCGAAGGGTCGGGGTCTCCTGTGAGAGTTTGGACCAGTCCAGCAGTGAGCAGGTTAACACCTGATTAAACCTGAAACATAAAGGCTGATCTTAGGTTAAAATGTGACACAGATTTGTATTAGAAAAGACGGTCAGATGCACTACATGACTACAAGTACATGAACAGTGTGTTGTGACACTTTCTTCTGTCTTGATCATCTTTTTTAATCTTTTATGGTGACATTTGTGCCTTGTTGTGGTCATTTTGTGTTAAATTTTGCATCCCTCTTTTGTTGGTTTGGTCTGTTTGCAGCCTCCTTTCATCCCTTTCAGGTCATTTTGTGCCTCTTTACTGTTTATTTGCTGTTTATGTTGGTTCTTTTGTGTGTCATTCTAGCTCGCTGTAGTTGTTGTTCATCATATACATAAGTTCATCCAGATTTCTTGCAGCTCCTCCAAAGTATAAACTGAGAATGAGATGACTTTTATAACTCATATTTAGTTGTTTAGTCCTTGGATGTGCTGCACTTTAAAGCACAGACTGTCCCTTTAATGTGAACACAGCTCCTCGTTTCTCCCACAGAAAACTCTTGATTCCTTTTGGATGTCGTCAGCTGCAGCTTGACTAACTGACCTCTCAAAACATCCTCACTTCCTCACAGTGAAGTATAAAGATGCAGAGTACATACAAACCATTTGCTGCAGCCTTGAAACGCAGAGCAGGCGATTAAGTTTTCACTGCAGCTCTTAGCGTTTCCTCTTTGCAGCAGTCGGCCGCTCTGTTTCTGACACACAACACCGCCAGATGGCTGGGAGTCATTATGGCTGTCGCACTCAATATTTACCTGTGTCCATCTCTGCCCAACGCCACCGTACAGAGCCCCCGTTGCTCCCCCAGCCCCGGCCAACGAAAACACCCGCCCTGGGTGTTTGGGGTTTAATGCTTGCTCAGTGATGGGCGAGTTTCTGCCACGCTGGGCCCGTTGGACACCACGAGATGAAGGAACCAGGAGGGAATCACTGATGGACTAAAACAAATGAGAAAGACGACAGCAGATCTGATTGAGCGGCGATGCAGCACAAAAATCTGGACCCTGCACATCTGCAGCCTCAGTGGGGAACATTTAACACTTTAACTGACACATCTGCATGAATGCATACAGCATGAGTAAAGTGTTCTCTTATCTCGTGTTGCTGTTTAACTAAAATACAAAGATTCAATATATGGACCAACAGAACCTCCTCAGTGATCACAGGAACCCTATAAAGAACCACTGTGACTCCATACAGGCCAAATGGTGACTTACAGAACCTCCTCAGAAACTTCATAAGAGACCTCTCAGCCCAGTCTCATGGCAAAACATGAAACAGTCCAAAAAAAAGAAAAAAGAAAAAAGCAATCAATTCGCATATGTACATGGATGTAAATTATCACTTTTTTCTAATAGGAAGAATGTTTTGTGTTTTCACCCATGTGTTTGAGGGTTCTCAGGGGACCAATTAAGCTGAGCTTTAAAAAGTGGCAACCATTTTTTTAACCCAAACTATGATTGCTTTTCTAACCCTTACCAACAGGTTTCGGTACTTAAATCCAACTAAACCAAAACGGAAAATGAAAATAAATGGTCAAAGAAAATGCAACTTAAGTGTAAAAGCAATACCAAAGTGTAAAAATCATTGGTTCCCATTTCTCCCTTTAAAGTTGGAAAAACTTTACTTCATGTACATGAACATGAACCAGTAGATAAAACTTTATGTTCAAGTAACAACAAGAAAAGATTAAAAATTGTGCCCTAAAATCTGGTGTGTATTTCACGAATTGCTGTGAGATTGTGGTGCTAATCAACAACTTCAACCACCCAAAATACTGCTACGCCCAACTAAAGACCATTGTCACCACCACCTTAGCGACTACAGAAGGAACAAATAAACCTGGAACTTCATAAACGACCTTTAAAAACACCAAAGGAGTCCAGGAACCTCTTCAGCTATGACTAGAACCTCTTGAACTACCT
This sequence comes from Paratilapia polleni, assembly GCA_015106735.1. Lineage (NCBI taxonomy): Eukaryota > Metazoa > Chordata > Actinopteri > Cichliformes > Cichlidae > Paratilapia > Paratilapia polleni. The sequence goes on along the minus strand of VUQI01018101.1, from coordinate 6,979 downwards.
TTAGAACCTTCTTAGTGACTTCCTCAGCATCTTTCAGTCACCTCAAGAAGCGCCTTGAAGCGACTGTTGTTGTGATTTGGTGCTATATAAATAAAATTGAATTGATTTGAATCTTTAGGGACACAGGAACAACTTCAACAACCTTAAGCATTACTACACCCAATTAAAGTACCTTTCTAGTGACACCTCAGTCTCTGCAAAACTTCCAAAAGGAACAAATGACACGGAAATTTCAACAACTGTAAGTACTGCTGCACCCAAATAAAGACCAAATGAGTGATTACATAAGGGCTAACTAATAATTTATAGAACCTCCTCAAAGCCACTGGGACCTAAGGGACCTAAGGGACCTCTATAACCACATAAAGACTCCTGAATCTTCTTCATTGAACACTAGAACCTCTTGAAGTACTTGAAGAACCTTTGTAGTGACCCCATTCAATCACTCTAGAACCTTCTAAATGAAAAACCACTCAAAGTAATACTACACCCATTTAAAGACCACTAGAGACACCTCAGTGATTACATAAAGGACCAGTTTATAATTCTGGAACTTCATAACAGACCTCTACAGCCACCTAAAGAGTCCTGGAACCTCTTCAGTGATGACTAGGATCTCTGAAGGTTTTAATAAGAAGGATCTACATGTAATTTAAGTCTCTGACAAATCTCCAAAAGGAAGACATGAACTTTTAAATAACAACTTCAGCCACCCAAAGTATAGGTACATCCAACTAAAAACTATTAGGGTTACCTGCATGACTACATAAGGACCAACTAATGACTTACAGAACCTCCTCAGAGCCAAAGAGACTTCAACAAACATTTAAGAACTCCAGTAACCTGTTTAATGACTTGAACCACCGGATGTGCCCGATCTAGAACTGGGTACATATTTCCACCAAAAAAAGGTCTGGTGCTGGTGCCAAAAAGCATAGCACCACAAAATTCCTGGGGAGCCTAAAGTTGGAACAACTGATGTCAGTGAGTACGGCAGAAATTCACCAACGACTGGTTGATATCACCCCAACTTCTGCTACAAACTGTTGAAATGTGGGCGAGTTTTCAAAAGGCATAGCTGGCACCACATTGGTGGAGAAGAGGTATTAGTTACCCTCACCGTTTCTGTAACACCTCCAAAAAGGAACACGAGCCTCATGAGTTACCGTAATAATCTCTGAAATGAAGAATAAAAGGACCATAAAACTTCTTCAATAGCCACTGGAACATTGTCAGTGTTGATCAGATCTGTAAAACCTCATTCTTTACCACTTGAACCTTTTCCTTTTCTTCCTGTGACAGATTGATTAAGAAGTTAAAATAAACCCAGTTAGTAAGCTGCTGTTTCAGCACCAGTGTCCAGACCAGCTCTGGTTCTTCTTGGCACCGGTTCTCCAAACTAAAAGACTGATCATAATTCAGGAATATAAACAACATGAAATATTATGACACTGAAATAATTTAGAATGAAGAATCCCACCAAACAGCTGCGAACTCTTAAATCAAATTCAGATCCTGGACAGCACCAAGGACACAGCTCAGGTTGTGCAATACTGTCTATTTATTATTTTAATAATAGAAAGAAAATTATATTTTTAATCTGTATCTGAATCTGCATCAAATAAAACCCAGTGACAGACAACAACATGAAACATGATCCAGATTTTATTTTCAGTCAGTGCACAGTTCATGAGAAAATAGTAAAAGACACAGAAACAGCTCTAAGTTAAGAAATGCTTTAAAAAATTTGGATCTGAATCAAAAACTAATCAATTGTCCTTGGCCCAAACTCAACTTTCCTACAAACACCAACTACGGAGCCAACAAACAGATAAACAAAGAGAAAAACAACATGATGACAGAAAAATCAGGACAATATAAAGAATGTTTATAGAAAGAAACTGTTTAACATAAAACATAGAAGGCATAAAGCCAAGAAACTCCAAGCAGCACTTAAGAATGAAGTGTAACAGCAGATGAATATACTGTATATATTCAGGTGATGATTATGATGGTTGTGCACAACTTACCTGCTTCGGCTCAAGTTAGGTGTGCAGTATTATGGATCAACACGTACAAAACAACCACCTACTGACCTATAAATTGTGGAAGAACCTGTGGAGGTCCTTGCACAGATAGTGAGAGGCATGTAAGCCTTCTGCTTTTTAACTATATATGTGACTTGTCAGTCAGTACACATACTGGTTGGAGTTCTGTTTTTGTATTTATTCTTACCCTTTTCATTTCCTGTTTCCCTTCCTGACTTTAAATAAACTTTATTTATGTAGCTCTTTTCCAGTGTTATTGACCACTCAAAGTGCTTTACAGTACACACTAAATTTACACATTAATGCAGAGCTTTTCCTCTGTTGTTCCTGTATTGCTTTCAGACTTTGCTTCTTTTATGTGATCATACTCATAGCTAGATTGGAAAGCCCTGGGTTTACTTATCAAGTTGATAGTTGCCCCTTTGTGTGATCTTAGTGCTGAGGTTAGCGTTAAGTGAAGCCAGGTAAGGAAGAGATATGCTGGGTATGTTGAACACTCAAGACAATTAGAGAAAGACCTGGGTGACTACATAAGGGCTAACTATTTACATATAGAACCTCCTTAGAGCTACCGGAACTTCGTAAGAGTTCATACAACCACCTAAAAACTACTTCTGCAGTGATAACTAGAACTTATTGAAGTACCTGTACAGCCTTCTTAGTGACACCCTCAGTTTCTCTAGAACCTCCAAAAGAAATCCATGAGCAGTTATAGCAACAGGTTCAACACCCCCAAAGGATTGCTACACCCAACTAAAGGGGCAACTAACGCTGGAACTTCATAAGAGATCTCTATGACGACCTGAGGATCCCTGAAACCTCTTCTACAAGTATTTTAAATCTCTCTAGAATCTCCAAAATGAAGAAATTAACTTTCAAAAAGGCAACTTCAGGCACCCAAAGTATTGCTATGCCCAACTAAAGACCACGAGAGACATCTGGCTGACTACAAAAAGGCCAGCTAATGACATATAGAACTTCTCCAGAGACACTGGAACTTCAAAAGAGCTGTCTACAACCACTTAAAGAATCCTGGAACCTCTTCTGTGATGACTACAAATTTATGAAGTGCTTGCAGAACCTTCTTACTGACCCTCTTAGTCTTTGTAGAACCCTTGAAAGGAAGATAGAAACCTTCTAAAAAGCACCTCCACCCACCCACAAGGTTGCTATGCCTAACTAAGGACCACAAGAGACACCTGACTGACTACACAGAGGCCAGTTAATGACATATGGAACCTCTCCAGAGACACTGGAACTTCATAAGGACCCTCTACAGACACCTGAAGACTCCTGGAAACTCTTTATGATGACGTGAACCTCTTGAAGTAGAAAGATGGTGGTATGTTTTAATACAAACACCTGAACCACATATCTTTCTGGAATCTTAACCTCTTAACATCCACCAGGCCACTGACGAACCACTTCGGGGTATGGTTAGGTTGCTTTTTAGCCACATGCTAAAGAAGCAAAGATTAAAAACCTTTAAAAACCTTTCAAATCAAGCTTCTCTCAGGCATTTGGCCCAGATTTCCATTTGGGTATGCCAAATAGATAAAAATTTTATACAAAAGGGTAGATGTAAACCAAAACCCAACACCGACCTGGTCATCAGCAGCTGGGCAGATGTTTATAGGTTAAGAGAAACAGTGAGATCCTAGTGCTTTGTATGTCCTCCATCCACCCTGACCTCCTCCTTCACAAGTACAAAAAAACCCATTCCATAATCCAGACTCGCTGACCATAACTGAGACACAGCTTGGTTTCATGTGAATGTGACTTAGACACACGGAGTTGCTTTGTAGACTTTGAAGTGAGAACTTGTCTTCAAAAGTAAAAATCTCACCAGAATTTCAGGGTGGTGTAACAATCATGAAATACAACGTTCAAAAGTGACACGTTCAATAAAATGTTTTCACGTCGGTGACAGATGTGTGAAACTTCAAACGCTGCCGGATGTTTGTGCTAAACATGTTTATTCTGAAGCACATTAAGACTTTATTCATTTCTGTTTATCATTCTCATTATCTGCAGAAAACACACGCTCGATGAGTATTTACACATTAGTGGGAAAAAACTTTATATTCTGCTAAATTATGCAGAGATTTTGCTAAAGGCCTTTTTCTGGAGTTGGTTGGAGTTTGTGATGCAAGACTTTCAGCTCCTTACAGCGCTGAGGTCAGTCGGAGCAGATTTACCTCGGCTGTGAGAGCCCTGAAAACTTTCACCGACTGTTTTACTCTGAAAAGAAAAATCAGTCTTATTTTATTTTGGAGAGGGAGCGGAGAGGACGCCCTGCCTTTTGTTTCCCAGCAGCCCCGTCTGTCATCTATAATTCATTATGTTTAATGGGCAGCTGATATTTTGGGGAAACGCCATTTGCAGAAATCAATGGAACAAATAATGAGCAGCTGATGTTAATGCGGCTGCTCAGACCTGAAATCCTCACTGACAGGAAGGAGGAAAAAAAACAGTCAAAAACAGGCAGGAAAGGTGTTGGGAAGCAGCCGGATAATCTGATCTGAGTCCAAATTTAAGGCTGATTAATAAATAAATAATGTGCCCCCAACAAAAAATGAATTATTCAGTCGTTCAGCCGTCAAAAAAAATCCTAATAAATGTTGGCCCACATACTGAGATGCACATTTCAGGCGTCTAATGACCTGAATCTAAATGGTCGGCCGTGGACTTGGATGAATTTTAAGTGTGTGTGTGCTTAAAGTGTGTTTGTGTGTGTTTTAAATGTGTGAGTACTCAATCATCAGTGTGAATATTTAAAGGGAAAGCAGGCGCTGACCTCTTTTCTTTTACTGCTGAGTTCAGTCAGTTTCACTTGATTTACACCCTCAAACATAATCTCAGTTTAACATTTAAAATACTGATAGCCTGTAAATCAATCACCTTATCAGCAGATATCACATATTGTGCAGCTGAGTTTTAAAAATAATTTTCTTGTCTTATTTTTGGACGACTTGAAACAAAAGAAAAAAAAAAAAAAGAAATCTAATTTTGTGGTTTAAAAAAAGCCTAAATGAGATGTGTCTGTTGTCCAGATGTTTCAGAATAAAAGCCCAACAAGCAAGAAGAGGTTAAGAAATGTTAAAATGAACCGATTTTGCTTATTTCCTGCTCCGTATTTTCATTCTTGGTCTCCTCTACAGTAGCTTTGCATCATTCAGAGTTAAAAGTGATCCTTATTTTGCTCTGTGTAATCAGTTTAAGGCAGAGGAACCAAATGCAGACAGGTTCAGGCAAATAAAAGCATCAAAGGGTAAACTGTAATCTGAAAATTAAGCAGCAGAACAAAAACATAGGGGTTGAAGAGTTCAGGAGAAAACAAGGTCTATAAATACACTGATCTGATTAACCTCCGGTGAACCTAATGAGGTTGGCGCAGACAATCCCAAAAGGAGGGAAAACAAAGGAAGCAAGGCAAACCAAGGAAGAAAATTACCAAAATAAAACAGGAAGTGGCCACCAAGAAACTCACATGAAGGAACAGGAAGACAGTAAACAATAGGAGATGCAGGAAAAAGGAAAAAACGCTTAAACATGAGAGAAGATCCAAAGAAAAACTGATGTCATAGTATAATAGAGTTATTTATGTATTTAAATGATGGACTGAGTACCAGGACGTCACCCAGTGGTCAGTGAAGTCCTGTTATCAAGCTTCGAGTTGAGCATTTTCTTGTCAATCACAAGTCGTTAGCGAGGCTGTGCCTCCCTGAGCCTGGTTCTGACGGAGGTTTCTTCCTGTTAAAAGGGAGTTTTTCCTTCCCACTGTTGCCAAGTGCTTGCTCATAGGGGGTCGTCTGACTGTTGGGGTTTTCTGTCTAATATTGTAGGGTCTTTACCCTAAAATATAAAGCACCTTGAGGTGACTGTTGTTGTGATTTGGCGCTATATAAATAAAATTGAATTGAATTGAATTGAAAATGTTTTTTAAAACATGTAACAGATTAGGACTGTCTAAATAAATGTAATTTGTAATTGTGTTTGTGTAATTTGTGTTTTTAAACTGCTTTTTGCATAAAAATGATTGAAAACCATAATTAATTTTACACCAGGACATTTTAGAATATCTTCCATAGATAAAGGAAACAGTATATGTATGAGAAACACAAAGAGAGCCATTAAAAAAAGTAATAGAGTAAATGACCCCATTTGGTTATTTTAGTCACTAAAATAGCTTGGCCACTTCAGGGTTAAGGCACTGCAGCACTGGCTTCCCTTTAAGTTTGAGACTGGGACATTATGTCCATCTTTATATACAGTCTGTGGGTCAACAGGAATTTGGGGCTCGGTGTTTTTCCCAGGGATACTTGGTTAGTAGATGACCTGCTTTACCTTGTGGGCACATCTGCACCTAAAAATTACCACAAAATCACAACAAAGAGACACACATTTTCTACAAATACAGAAAAAGACCTCAACATAATAAAGTGAACCAACAGTGTTGTGTGCCTGGGGACCTTCTACAAGTCTAATCAGAGGCTCACTGTCCCCTTTTCTTCACTTTCAAGCATACCTGCTGCATGTCAGCTGTATTTAAACATGAGTATTTATATAAACACAGCAGTGATGGGCCTTCAGGCCTTCCAGTCCTCACCTGGGTCTCTAAACCTCCTGGAGTCAGTCTGAGGAGGAGGAGGAGGAGGAGGAAGAGGAGGAGGAGTGAGCTGGCTCAGGTTTCAGGACTGCGGTGGCTGTGAGAGTAGCTGATCAGGAATCTGGATCAAGACTCGGTCTTGTTTTCATGTGTCAGCAGTCGCAGAGCCAGCTGTGTTATTTTGCCGGAGGGCACTTGGAGTCTCTTTAGCATTAAAGTGGGTCTGGAAAGCGTCCCGGAGTCCAGAACCATAAACACATTAAGGAAGGCACACCGGCTGCCTCTCGACAATTTCACGCTTCACGTCCACAGTTCTGCTTCA